>JANHAO010006360.1:0-21531 GCA_026873985.1 Saraca asoca
CCACGGGCTTCATCTTACGTATGCAATACACAATGAATGCAATATAAGATGAAATATACAACCTTTACATCTAAATGCACAGAATTTATAGTCTAGGATGCACTAGCACTCAATCAAATTGGTCTAGGGCACCCATCCAGACTAACACACTCTCATATGAGGGATTCTCCACGACATGGTCTTCGTGTCTGAACCTGATAATATAATCTTTTAGTGATTCATTCTTCTGCTGAAAGATCATTGCGAGGTGACAGGATGGTGTGAGCTGTCTTCTCAATACTTTGTATTGGTTGATGAATCTCCTTTGATATTCTTTCTAACTATTAATGCTATGAGTTGAGAGACCTTTGAGCCATGTCTGAGGTATATCTCCAAGAGTGGTTGAGAAGACACGGTATTTGACCAAAGAGCTGGTCGTCTGAAGATCCATCTGTACATTGAATGCATCTAAGTGGGCGTGTGGGTCACTGTCCCCATTATACCGCGACATAGTGGGAATCTTGAACTTGTGAGGGAGAGGCTCTATCTCAATCTCTCTGGTAAATGGTGTTATCCCCTTATAATGAGCTTGACAGTCCTGAACCCAAAGGTGTTCTTCTAACTATTGAATCCTTTGAAGCAGTTATTCTATCATCTGGTTCTGTGTTCCAGATCGTCTATTGGAAGATTGCTAGCTCCTTTTTCCTCCTTGGCCATGGGAGTGGTGATCTAAGGTTTTATGCCTTTTCTGCTCATGACCTAGCGAGTAGCGATCTGAGATATATCCTCAGTTGATCTTGTTTGAGCTTCCACGGGAACCTTCACATCCCTGATTATCATGATTCTTGCATGTTTGATGGACCCTTGATTTTGTCCCTGAGTTAGAAGAGTGAGCTGAATTAGTGCGTTGGAGTATTTTGGTTCACCTTTCCTCCCGAGCCCCTTCCTGTGGCTGCTAGAGTACTCCTCAGGATGCAACGGCCTCAACCTACTTTCACGTGCTTAGGGCTTGTGTCTGTGTTAGCGCTTTAACCGCCTCAACCAGTTCTCTCACCATGTTCTTAAGTGCCTCCTAATGCCAGTGTCATGTTTGTACTCTATCAGTTCTAGGAATAATAACAATAGGTTGGTGATGGGCTGTTGGGGGCAAGCCAGCGACAATACCTATAGCGGTGATGACGGAAGTGCCTCCCGTAGGAAGAACTAGTTCCCACTGCTGTTCTACATGACTTTCCGTCTAGTCAATTAAAGCGTCTAAACTTTTAGTGGTTCTTCCTCTAGCCATTGTAGTTGAACGAAAAATCAACCATAATGTAGAAAATCAATTAGAATGTAGTTTAGGCCCTCTTTCTAGCGTCAAAATGATGACATATGAATTTAGTCAATCCAAGTTTAGAAGCCTAAACTGCAAACTGAAAGTGTGAAAAGAGAAAGAGAGAGAGGGGGAGAGAGAGGAAGAACAAGGAGACATTAGAAGTTTTTAACGTGGTTTAACCTAATGCAATGCTTATGTTCCTTTCGTATAATGATTTCAATCCTTATTTATAGTTGTTGGGATGTACAATCTTAATATAATTTAATAAAGGAAAAAAATCCAGAATCGACTTTTTCCTCATGACTTTTTGCATGCAAGTTGATTTCTGCAAGTCAACTCCCGCAAGTTGATCTCTCCATGGGTTTAACCACAGTGAGTGTACTTTAACCTACGGGTTAGACCTCATCCTTAATGATCTGAGGTTGTCGATGGCCCTTATTAACCAATGATCTGAGCTCGTATTTGGAGACCTGATGCCTTACTCCAGTGACCTTAAGCCTAATTGAGCTGGGCCCTCACCAATTGAACTTGTCTATTAAACTTTTGTCAGCCCATTCGTATGATTCTAAAAATACCTATGACAATAATTAATATATTTAAAATAAAAATAAAATTATGTAAAATTTAATTAATTATATTTATTATATTATATATATTTATTTATTTATGTTGAATTAATGTGTGTTAATGGTGGATTTCGGTTAAACCTAAATCCGACCAACAGAGGGGGTTCTTTCAGAACCCAAGCCATTTTGTTATTGACGTGATAGGAAGGTGTTGAATAGCTAGAGAAAGGAGGTGACGAACGAAACACATAGTGATTTAATGTGGTTCGACCAAATCTGGACGGCACCGAATCCTACGTCCATGAATATGTTTTATTAATCTAAATGTTTTTTACAGATCTTTGGTTATGATTTTTAGCAGAGTTTCTGCTAGTGTTCTCTTATCTCCTTTGCTATAGAAAGGTTCCAACCCCCATTTATAGAAGCATGGAGGGGTACCAATAGAACTAAATAAACTGTATATTTGTTACATTAAATATTAAATGTACAAAACTGCCTAGGGCACTATAGACTGGCTTTTGCAGGTTGTTTTATGCGTGTGGGGCCTGATGGCCGTATTTTGTAAAGATGACAGTGCAAGTTGTTTGCTGGCCTTATGCTCGACCTTAGCGAGCTTCTTGTTGGTTGAGGCTTCGTCCTAGTGAGTTAAAGCTTATGCACTAGGACTGTTGTTGGTTCACAATCTCAAGCTTGTTTAGCTAACGAGCCTGGGTCCTTGGCGCAGTGACCTCATGATTTGGCGAACTCATCCCTTTATCGGACTTTGCTCCTTCTAAATTTTTGTCAGCCCACTTCGTAGTGCCAGATTCTACTAATAATAGTGTGCATTTGTTCAATATATAATGATACGTGGATTTTTTGTCCTTTAATTTTTTAATTTTTTAAAAATAAACATTAAAAATAATATGATGTTAAAAAATAAGTATTAAAAATGATGATTTTAATTAATTAAGACATGAGTTATTAATAATTAAAATAAGAGGGATAGATTAGAAAAAAATAATGAAAAATTTATTTTAATTAGTTATATATTATTTGAAATATTTTCTTAAAAGAAAGTTTTTTTTCTAAAAAAAAATTAATGTGCTAAAAATGTCTAAAATCTCAAAAAAATTGTCTACCAAAGTTAAAAAATTAAAAATTAATTTTTTCGATATGCTATTCATAAGCAAACTCTTGTGAAAGATGTAATTACTCTTGAACAAAGAGAGTAGATGTGTGTTTTTATTGATTATTAATAAAAACATAATGTGTGAAGTTAATTTGACAAAAGGTTTTATTTTTTCACAAAATATGAGAATATATTTATCTACTTTTTTAGATAAGAAAAATTTTACGTCTATTATAAAAATAAAAATATAAAATTATTTTTATATAATTTAAATAATAATAGAAATATTTTTTATTTTATGATAATTTTTTAATAATAATTTATTTAATAACAAAAATATATTTTAATTCTTTTTATAATATTTTATAAGAAGTTAATAATTAAATTAAATATTATACAAAAATTTACTTCACCAGAAATATTAATCTTTTTTTTACTGTCAATCAAATCAATCTCAACGATTTCTAAATAATTTATAATAGAATTTACTTTTTGAAAACATTAAATTCTGAAACTTACTTCTAAACCAAACGATCTTGAGTATGATGTTATGTATCTAATTTTTTTTAATAAGTTTTAACTTTTGTAATGAATAATAACAACATGATAATCTAAAAATATTATAATTAAATTTGTCATTTTTTTGGGGTAATATCTTGTCTTTCAGCACCAAGGACAATTCCAAAGTACAGCCGGATGTTAATTTAGCGGCTTCAATTGCTGATTATTACACTATTAAAATAATAGTCATATTTTGATTAAAATAGTGATTCTTATATAAATTTAAACTTTTAAAAAATGAATTGATGTAAGTATGGTTAATAAAATTATAAATTTTATGCAACTGTTATAAAGTTTATATAAAGTTATAAATTGTATATTAAAAATTTACGTAATGCCCAACAAACTCTACCATAGAGAAAAAATTGTTTGTTTTCGTGTTTTATTTTCACAATTTGCTTGTGAGAGAAATGTAATTTGCAGTTGCATATGAATTTCTCTCCCCTCACATGTGTTAGCTTTGTGGAAATACTAACATGCCTATTTAGAAAAACTATACAAGGATGAAATAATTGCAACTTGTCTTGCAATCGTATCTTAATGATTGATATGATAAATCTAGCAGGATATATGGATATATCAAACGTGATCTTTTGATACCCTTGACTAGATTGTGTTTTTGATTTAGATGGCATTTCATATAACGTAAAAAGGTCATATATTCTATTGCGTAACGAGTTCAATTTTGATTTTTTATTTGTGTAAAATCTATTGATTTAACTATTTCTATATTCATAAAAAAGGAGTAAATATTCATTTTTGTTCTATCATATATAGTTTTTCTTAATTTTATTATTGTGAAATATTTTTTAATTTTATTTTTGAATAATATCAATATGTTCAATTTCGTTCATCAATTGATGTATCATTTAAATTCTTAATAGAAAATTAACATGTAAAATCTGAATTTTACGTGACTTAATCAATTAACCAATTGAGATAATTGGTTAGGTTATATAAATTTGGAGTCTTTTGCATAAGTTTTTTATTAAAAATTTCAATGGCACACTAACTAAATAACAGATTTAGATAAATTAATATTATTCAGATTAATTGAGAAAAAATATATATCACAGAAACAAAAATAGATATTTACTCAAAAGAAAAGAAAAAAAAAATCCTTAACCTCAATGAATAGAAGAAAAGAACTGTTTTGGTCAACATAAATACAAGTTGTCTAACAAAGGTGCACGAGGACGTTTTGTTCGAGCCCATGTTCAGGAGTGGGGCATAAACCTTGTAAACAAAGGGCCTTATTTTATTCACCAAGGAAAAGGGCCTTATTTTTATTGGGCTGAGAGGATGTTGAGTGGTGGCCCATAATATATTCGGAATTTTGCATAAAATTTCGGCCTGCTAATTTCTAAATGCTGCTTTGCCAATATGTTCAATTTAGGCTCAAGTTTATTTTGTCTGATCACATTTATACTCTTTTATTTTAGAAGTATACATTTATATTTATTATTTTTTTAAATAGAAAAAGTAAATGTAGATTTAAAATATAAGAAAAAAAAAGATGAATGTAAATTTTTAAAAATAAAATTACATTAAACTAAAAGAAAGGTGAAAATAATTTATCCAAATATATAATATATATCAATAGTATTTGGGATCCTATCTAACTTCGGAGGCATAGTGATAGCTTCGGAGGTGGCTTCCCTAACATATAAGATGTATTTTAGAGGGTAAAGTTGATTATTATAGTGATTAGTACAAAACTTAAATGAGTATATACTTATAAGTTTAAAAATTAATTTTTAATTACAATACTTTACTTTATTTTCAAAAATACATATTACATTTTAGGGTAATTAAATCTGATAGTTTCGAGAAGATACAGAATTTTATTCTTTTAAAATATAAGATGTAATTTAGAGGACAAAATAAACCATAATAATAGTTGGTGTGAAAAGAAAACGCATAATTACAAATTTATAATTTGTATTTTTAATAATGTGTTATTTATTAAATTATGTGCTTTCTATTTTTTTCATTAATGTTTATGATAAAACATTTTATTCTTTAAAGTGTATCGAAATAATCTCTTGTATATGGATTCCTTCAATTTGTGTAGGAAATTGAGAGTATGAATTTAAGAGAAAAATAAATATAGAAATCTTTTTTGATGAAAAATGCAAACTATTTTTTTCAACTTTGAAGGTAATTGCATTTAATATCTTCAACTATTAATTTTTGCATTCACGTTTAAAATTTTGATAAATTACATCTAACATCTATGTTATGAGTAATTTGAGGATGCAAATGTGCTTGATTTAATATGAAATTTTATATAAAAATCAAGTATAGTGTGAGGGTATTGTAATTCAAATTTGAAAGTAATATATGACCTGTTTGGAAGTATTTTCACGTATTTTTATTTTATTATTTTTTAAAAATAGTTTTTAAAAATTATTATTTTTAGAACAAAAAAATAAAAAATTTGTTTGGATATAAATTTTGAAAACAAATATTTTTTTATTTTTTAAGATGAAAAAAATATATTTAATATTATTTACAACTTTATTATTAATGAAAACATGTATTTTTCTTTTTTTTTAAAAAAAAATTTGAAAACAGTTTTATACAAAAATAAGGGAAAACACCATTTTGGTGTTTCTTGAAAACTATTTTTTCAGTTATATTTTTAGAAAATAATTTTTAAAAACACGTTGACAAACAGATTTTTTTATTTTTGTAGAATTATTTTTGTAGAAAAAAAATAAAAAAATTATTTTTGAAAACAAAAAAATAACTTCCCAAACAACCTCATAACTTGTGTACTAATTTTTTATTTTTGCCCATTTTAGAGTATTTTGATCATTTTTTTGACATAATTTATTTATTCAGTTTAAGTAAGAAATTAAAATATACAGTCATAATTTTTAAATTTTTATCTTCTTATTAATATAATATGAGATTTAGATTTTTCTTGAAATTATGCAATTTTTTTATACAGATATAATATACCACTTTTGAATGAATATAAACTTTTTAATAAAAAATATAAAAATTTCTTACAAAATCCTTGTCCACAATGTATTGAAGAAAAAGAACTGTTTTGGTCAACATAAATACAAGTTGTCTAACAAAGGCGAACGAGGGCTTTTTGTTCGAGCCCATGTTCCGGAGTGGGGCGTAAACCTTGTAAACAAGGGGCCTTTTTTATTCACCAAGAAAATACCTTATTATTATTGGGCTTAAAGGATGTTGGGCGGTGGCCCATAATGCATTCGGAACTTTGTATAGGACATCTCAAGAGATTACGTAAATTTCGGCCTGCTAATTTCTAAATGCTGCTTTGCCAATATGTTCAATTTAGGCTCAAGTTTATTTTGTTTAATCACATTTATATTCTTTTATTTTAGAAGTATACATTCATATTTATTATTTTTTTACGATAGAAAATGTAAATATAGATTAAATTATAAGAAAAAAAAAGATTAATGTAAGCTTTTTAAAAATAAAATTTCATTAAACTAAAAGAAAGGCGAAAATAATTTATCTAAAATATATAATATATATCACTAGTATTTGGGATGCTATGATTGTGTGTATTGTTATTCACCAAAGGCCAATAATGCAAGTAGGGGAAGTCAATATTTTTGGGATCTTATCTAGCTTTTCTGGCATAATGATAGTTTCGGAAGAGGTTGCTGATCTATTTTAGAGGATAAAGTAGATTAATATAGTAGTTGGTACAAAATTTAAGTGAGTAGATAATTATAAGCTTAAAAATTAATTTTTAATTATGATAATTTATTTTATTTTTTAAAGTGTATATTACATTTTAGATGAATTAAATCTGATAGTTTTGATAAGATACAAGATTTTATTCTTCTAAAATATAAGATGTAATTTAGAGAATAAGGTGAATCACGATAATAGTTGATGAGAAAAGAAAGCGCATAATTATAAATTTAAAAATTACATTTTTAATAGTTTTTTATTTGTTGAACTATGAGTTATTATTTATTGAACTATGTACTATCTAATTTTTTCATTAATGTTTATGATAAAACATTTTATTCTTTAAAGTGTATCTTACATTTTAAAGAAACAAAATCTAAAATATGAATTCCCTCAATTTTTCTAAGAAAATGAGAGTGTGAATTTAAAAGAAAGATAAATATAGAAATCTTTTTTGTGAAAAATACAAATTACTCTTTTCAATTTTGGGAGTGATTATATTTAATATCTATAATTATTAATTTTTACAATCACTCCTAAAATTATTCATAAGTAGTAAAATTGCATTTAACATTTATCTCGTAAGCAATTTAAAGGGGTAAATGTACTTAGTTTAACATAAAATTTTATAGAAAAATTAAGCATAATGTGAAGGCCTTATGATTCAAATTTAGAAGTGATTTAACTTATATAATATTTTCCAATTTTTCCTTGTTTGAAGTATTTTGTTTTTTTTACATAATTTATTTGTTCAGTATAAATAAAAAAATAAAACATGTAGTTATGATTTTTAAATTTTTATTTTTATGTTTGTATAATATGATATTTTGATTTTTTTTCAAAATTATGATAAAAAGATTTATATAAATATAATTTATCATTTTTAAATAATTTTGAAGATCATTATAAAAATTAATAATTATAAAAGTCAAATGTGATTACCTAAAATTGAATGGATAATTTGCATTTTTCCTCCTTTTGACATTAACACAATGGGTTCTGAGAAAAGAAACTTTGGATTTGAAAAGATTTCTCTCTTTAAAATTTTAGAATATCGAAGGCAACAAATTGAGGAAATTCAGATCCTTTGCGTAAAAGGGTTAAGGCATAACAGGATGCTAGTTCCAAAATCAAGGTTTGGAGCTGGGAATGGTACAATTCTCGTTCACGGGTCACAGAGAAAGTGAGAGAGAAGTGGGACAAGAACCCAACACGCTCTTCACTCCACGTGTTGTGTCCTATGCTCCTATTCTCAAATCTCTCTCCGCTGCATCTGCACATGATCCGCATTCCCATGCCCCACCGCTTCTTCTTATAATTATCTTCTGACTGCTATCCCCAACACACAACAACTCCACTTTCCGTTAAATAAATGAAGTAAAAGAAAAGGAAAACTACTGCACCATCTTTCATATGTTTATGTCTTCTTTCTGCACATTTCGGTGTTTCCAACTTGTAGAATCTCACGCTAGATTTCCATTGCCTCTTCTGCAAGGCGGAAATTCTAAATTAAGGGCTTTTTCTTAACTAGAATGTTTGTACTGTCTCATTACATGAAATTAATTAGATTGATCGAATCGTATTATTATCCACTCAAGATAGCTTTAGATTTAAAGACTAGTTATGCTTATAATGACAGTTCTTAATTCATCACAAAATTTGAATAATGCCATTTATTATAATATTAAATTATAAGGATGAATTTGATAAAAGAAAAAAAAAAAAGGTGAATAGACACATGTAGACAAACAAGCTAAAAGCAATGACTCTAAACTTGTGGATCTTGGCTAAAAAATGACATGTGAGTTTTGTATATGAACAAAGCAGATTGATTTCACCCCCAGAAATATGTATAAAATGTCCTGCCAAAACGACAAAGTTTACGGCTCACAGGCAACGTCACCAATTTGCCCTTTGCTTATGCATAGTCAAAAACAACCGTTGGTGGCAAGTTTCTCATCAAGCAGGATCCTTTGCCCGTTACCTCTTCCCTTCTTATAAATTAATTCACAAAACCAACTTCTCCATTCACTTTCAGCATCCTTTCCAATGGCTTCTTCTTCTTGTTATTCGCACACTCTCTGTCTTCTTCTCTGTCTTTTCTTTGTCATTGCATTATCTTCATCGGATCCCAGCACCATTACTCTCTCTCTTTCACCTATGTTCAAGAATCAGCAATCCTCAGATCCGTTTCAAACTCTGAAAATCGCTGCCTCTGCGTCTTTAACCAGAGCTCACCACCTCAAAAATGGCGGATTATCCAATTTCAGCTCTTCCCTCGTCAAAACGGCTGTTTATCCCAAAAGCTATGGCGGCTACTCCATTGATCTTAAATTTGGAACGCCTCCTCAGAAATCCCCTTTCGTTTTGGACACAGGAAGTAGCCTGGTCTGGTTCCCCTGCACTTCGCGTTATATCTGTTCCAAATGCAACTTCCCAAACATAGATTCGACCAAAATTCCCAGGTTTATTCCTAGGAATTCATCTTCTTCGAAGATCGTAGGTTGTAAAAACCCAAAATGTGCTTGGATTTTTGGCTCTGATGTTCAATGTCAATCCGAGACTTGCCCCGTTTATGCAATTCAGTATGGTCTGGGTTCAACAGCTGGCTTCTTGCTCTTGGAAAATCTAGATTTTCCCAAGAAAATCTTCACGAATTTCCTTGTCGGGTGCTCCATCTTGTCCATCCGTCAACCGGCTGGAATTGCCGGGTTTGGTCGTGGACCACAATCATTACCGACTCAGTTGGGTCTTAAGAGATTCTCGTACTGTTTACTGTCCCATAAGTTCGACGACACCCCGAAAAGCAGCGACCTTGTTCTTTCCGGTGGCCCCTCCGGTGACAGCAAGACCGACGGCCTTAGCTACACGCCGTTTCAGAAAAACCCAGCTGTGAAAAATTCTGCATTTCGTGAATATTATTATATTAATATTAGAAAAATCACTGTCGGCGATAAGAAAGTGAAGATTCCATACAAATTTCTGGTTCCAGATTCAGATGGCAATGGGGGAACCATAGTTGATTCTGGTTCTACATTCACATTCATGGAAAAACCTATTTTTGATTTGGTGTCTCAGGAATTTGAGAAGCAGATGGCTAATTATAAGAGAGCAAAAGATTTAGAAACTCAATCTGGTTTGAGGCCATGTTTTGATATTTCAAAAGAGAAGACAGTGAATTTCCCAGAATTGGTTTTCCAATTTAAAGGAGGTGCCAAGATGAAATTGCCTTTAGCCAACTATTTCTCGTTGGTAGGAAGCTCCGTCACGTGCTTGACGATTGTGACGGACAATGTGGTTGGTCCGGCGGTGGCTGGTGGTCCGGCGATTATTTTGGGAAATTATCAGCAGCAGAATTTCTACGTGGAATATGATTTGGAAAATGAGAGATTTGGATTTAAGCCTCAGACTTGTCAAAGGAGTGCTTAGAGTTGAAAAAAGAGGGTTGGAAAATACTCGAGTGGTGAGTTCAATGGGCTATTCACTCATGGCACCTGATTATGCGGCGGAGATGGTGGCCGTGGGGAGCGGCGCTAACATGACGGTGATAAGTTGGAATTGCATGGTTGTAGCGGAATGTGGCGGCGATCCATATATATATATATATTTTAATTTATTTCCTTATTGATGGAACTTGAGTAGGCAAAGCTTATAAAAATCGTTTTTTTGGTAATTAAAGCTTATTGATTGTTATTATCGTAAAGTGATTGTTTGATTTAGTTCAATAATGCGCCATTTCGTTGGCAGAATAGAGGTCCCTTATTAAATTATAAATAATATCAAGTAAAAAAATTGAAACAAGGATTGATGAGGCAATATCCATGGCTTGAAAAAAATTATCTTCTATGATAAAACTGATATTTAATTTGTATTTTTGATAAATTAATATTGTTATAAAATAATTATGTTAAAATTTTAAAAATTAATTTCTACTTTAAGTATTTTAATTTTAATAGTACCGTAGATAATTGAGCCGTGAATTTTCCAGGAATTCATGTTTGTTTTCCTCACTAGAATGAAAAAAGTACGTGTACATATTCTTTAGACTTTACGGCTCCCTTTCTTATCAGTTGTGAGCTAAAAGAGCTTCTTTGCACAGAGGATCTTGTTCCTTTTTGAAAGTGTAAATTGAGGGTGGTGGGCAAGGTAAAGCAGCTTTTGGTTCTTCATCCTTTATTGCTTGCTTCATCATGGATTTGATGTCCTAAATTTCCAAAAAAAAAAAAAAGGGATTTAAATTTAAAGAAATAGAAATAAAATTTTTATATTAAAATAATGTATTTTAATAGAGAAATTATGAAGTTCAAATAAAAGATGTATTTTCTCTTTTCTAAATTTATTTCGTTCCTTACAAAATTTAGGTATCCCCTTCCATTGCATTATTTGCTTTACTTGTTTGTCCTCTGGCTTGCAACTTGAATAAGCCCTTCTTTTCATTTGTTTACGTGCCAAAAAGATCACCGACAAAGTAAAAAGTACACCACTTAAATTGATTCGTGCAATATAATTCAAATTCGAATGGGTAATTCTAAATTTTTTTTCAAGAAGGCTAAGTAATTTCATAATTAATTAGTATATCTTTTAAATTTTAATATAAAATTAATGATTTAATGTTGAAAACATCCAATTTCATAAAAAAGTATAGTTCATCATAAAATTACTTAATTCAAATTAGTTCTCTCAATAATTCTTATTTTAAAGTATATCCTAAATTATCCTTAATTCTTGGAGTCTCTCGTCTGGGATTTATTTTATCTTATTAATATAATAAGACAACTTCTGATTTTAGGAAGTTAAATACAAGCAAAAAGTTATAAAATAATAATTTTTAAATATTATTTTTGTGAAAAAAACATTTATTTACTCTGTTTTTTTTTTTTTTTTAGCTTATAGCAGATGAGTGTATGGGGCCTGTACCAAAAAAGAGGCAACTCCATAACTTAGTGGGTTAAATATAGAGATTGCAGCAATTTAATTATTTGATGGACAAAGTTCAACTATTCAATGATAGTGAACCTCACATGTATGTAACACTGTAGATGAAACTGGCATCCTTCTGGATTTTACCTCAGCAGTCAGCACAACCTGAAAGACATTTCAAAGTGCAGGAGGTTTGGTTTAACCTTATTAAATTTGTATATATATATCAAAATTAATTCCAGCTGTTCTGGCAACTTAAATTTCTAAAATAAATTGTCGTGTGATGGAACGTTAGAGTGATGTTTTAATGTACCCTCCATTTTTAACCTGAAACTAATATCTTAAATAATAAATTCATCGAGTTTAAATTACGTAAGCCTTTTTTTTAATACATTATAAGAAAATTTAAATCTAAAATTTCTGATATACCAATGAGACTTCTGACTACTATAATATTATTAATGACTTATATTATCTGAGTTCTTTAAACCTTTCCAATGAACACGAAAATTTCTAGCGACGAATGTATATTTATTGAACAAAATTAATTGAATAATATATATGTTAGTTCAATCATTCTATAAAATCTTAAGGTTGTACAAAATTTGAAAATTATAATATACCAGAAGTCTATATAAAACACGTAAAATAAAATAAATTACTCATCTTATAAAATATGACATGATAAATAAAATAGGCTCAAATAAGGAGAATATGTATATCTGATTTGTCAGTTGCCTTTGAATGCATGTTGAGTTTGGAAGACGACTCAAGAGCATTTGTTGTTTCAGAAACTAATCAAATATAAGGACAACCTTATTCTTATTCTGTTGCCTTGAAATGGTTTGGATAAGTGACTAGAGAAGGGCAGAAGAGGAAAAAACAAAGATGTGGACCATTTCAACATAAAGGAAACAGACAAGGTGTTTTCTTTCCAAATTACAAGTAGACCATTAAATGGGAAGAGTCAAAAATATTATAAAAAAAAACCCAGAAAAGGCTAATCCAATAGACGTCAAATCTTGTTGAGTTCTTGCCAGTTAGGTTTGTTCATTGCGGAAGGGTGGAATGTCAGTGTCTGGATTTGATATTTTGGTGGAGCACGAAAAGATATGGAAATTGGTTAATTAAGTTGATGATGTTCTTCCATAGGAATTAATTGCACCCAACAAGACGCTCGAGAGAAGTCCTAAAAGAAATAGAAGCGGGGACTTGAATTTGTCAAAAGAAAGTTAGATGAGTGATGATGAAGGTTCTGTGGTCGAATTGAATATGATCCTTTTGGGCTTGTTGGTGGGTTTAGAAACTTAACAAAGGGTTTTGATTTCATTTGGAAAATTATCACCGTGGCAGCGCCACTCATTGGTGGACTAAAGAAGTGTATGCGTGAGAGAGGGTGCAACGTTTGGTGTAATCATAAGCGCTAATTTTTTCCTAAACCATGAGGCACGAGCTTATCATCCTTTAAGTTGCTTAAACATTGTTTTTCATTTTGGCAGGCTTGTAGTTAGGATTGAACTTTCTAAAGATAAAAATAAAATTTTAAAGAAATCAAATATGGCATATAATATATATGAAAATTTAAGTCGTTCTCAAAAACAAACTTTATCAGGTCAAGCACTTACCACTTGATCAAAAATTATAATTATTAATTAGGACACAATTTTATTTTATTATTGCTTCTCATAGTCTCATCACGCAATAAGGGGTTGCGCTTATTATAGACGTTGTGAGTAGGAATGTCAAGTCTAAAAATCCCAGAAGAGACATTGACGCTAGCAACACTAACAAATTTGCATTTAGAAAAAATTAAAAAGAATTTTAATTGGATAATTCTTTTCTCATTATGGATATAATAATTTAGAAATTATAAAAAATGTTAAAATATAGTAATCCGTATGTGATTATAAAGATCGAGCTTAATTTATTAGTGGCACTTAAACCCAAAATAAGGTATTGAGGTTTTCTGTTAATGGGTTGGATCATTACTTGATTCATTTTAATTTAATAGGGTCTTATTCTTAATATTCTAGATTACTGTATACTTCCCATCTATCCGCAGACTGTCTGCCGAATTTTCTGTGAAAGTTAGTACAAGAAAGGGGAAGTGACTTTTATGAACGTGATCTGTAGTGCAATCATGATTAATTCAAAATTTGCAAGTGAGATATATTATCATCATGGATTAATCAAGAAATTCAGGTAATCATTTTTCTAATCAATGTTTAATATTTTATATTATTTGCATACTGTTTTATGCCTATTTATATAATTTGATTAGTTATAATTTAAAGATTTATCAATTGGTATTAGAGTATGATAAACTATGTAAACATAGCCAATTTTTATATGAATTGATGGCATTCGTTTTTTGATCTATGTTATGATGATTTATTTCTGATTGTCTTATTCTCGAATATGAGAATGCTATAAGTCCTAAATTATTTCATAGCTATGTATAAATAAATTAATGTTTTTAAATTTGAATATCATTATTATATGAGTTATTTTGTGTAATTTGGATAATATTATATGTATTATTATGAGGTTGGCGCATAATATAAATTTGAACAAATCTAAAAAATTTTAGACTTTGAATAGAATTTCCAGAATTTTGGCCATTAGGTAATAAATTGATCTTTCATTAAATTTGGTCAAAATTTTGTGCAATTATTCAAATTGGTTGATATGAATGTTTTAGAATGTTCATATGAGCAAAACCCCAAATTAATTTTGCGAAATTTAAACTATGAATGCATTTGTAATTGAAATTTTGCTACTAAAATTTCAGTTCTAGCTGAATGTTTTGATTCAAAATTATATGTTTTTTTTCCACATTTTTTAAAAATTGATTTAGGGTTTAGACTTAGAATTCCTTGGATAATAAAATCCCTTAACCAATTTGATAAAAATTGAAGTGAAATAACATCAATTTGAGAAAATTTTGTTCGGTAGAACTCTAGCTATTATGGTTTGATCTTGGTTTGAAATTGAATGCTTTTGTCCAAATTTATTACAATTGATTGAGGAATATGATTTAGAATAATTAATAGATGAAAATCCATAAATCAATTTGATGAAATTGGAACAAGTCATGAGTTTGAACAAAATTTTGGCAAAATAGAGGTTTTGGTACATAGGAAAAATCAAGCTAGAAATCGAAGCTTTCCCCCCAATTGAGTTAGTCTTAGATAGGGTTTAGAATGAAAAACCCAAAATAATTGGACAATAAATGGTCAAAATTGATCGGAATTTGGTTGGACATGGATTGGGTTGGTTGGCAACATGATATACTTGATTGCAAGTTGTTCCACATGAAGAAGACTGGTGATCTATCCAGCACAAGCCCATGCATAAGGAGGGCATGAGAGCCACGCACTATCATGTGTGGCTCATATCGTGACAATGATTACACCATTAGTCTTCACTCTTAAAGGCGAAATTTTTGGACATTTTTTCAGAACTTTATGAAATTAAAAATAATTTAATTATTTTTATCCAATTTATTTAAGTATTAATTTGAAATTATTTGGGTCTAAAAATTTTATTATATCATTTCTACACTAAAAGCTATAGTATGTAATTTTTTCTAAAGTTTTTTGATACTATAGTGTAAATAAATTATTTTTAGCATGTTTTGTGCTTAAAATAAAATTTTGTAAGAATTGTTAATTAATATTATGCCATGAAATTTTGTGTAATTGTGAGCTTGCTTATCATAGCCTAGTTACATAATATTTTCTTAAGGAAATTATTGAAATAATTTGATTGAATTAAAGGAGAATGCTATATTAATAATATTTAAATATCCTATTGGTACAATATTATTAATATAATTTGTTGATGATAATGTGAATATAGGATTAAATATTTGTTCTTATAATCTTAAACACTCTATCAAAGTTATGTTTTAGGAGTGTAATATTTAATTATTGTATTATATTATAAGGTCTTAAATGCCTTATTGGTATTTGGTTTTTTAGTATTATATTGTACATATATGATTGTATAGTTAAAGTTTATGAGAAAAATAATATAAAAGCATGATTAAAGTGATCACATGCATTAATGTGTTAATAAATTTTTCCTTAGCTTCCATGCCTATATAATTGACTTCTGTTAAGACTTTGAATTAGATGAATTATGAGGAATGCACTAAGTCTTTAAAGCTTTATCTGACAATCGCCAATCTTGCTTGACACTTAGGGAAGAAGAGTTCACTGTTGATGCAAATTCTATGTTGAACAAAAAGCCAATCTTGAAACATGGACACACTTAAATAGAGTATGCTTGATGGTGATAAAATTTACAATAGACAAGACCATTAGGTAAAGTATTCCTATTCCTAAATCAAAAAATGCTAAGACTGTTCTCAAATTTATTGCCAAGAAATATGTCAAGTTTGACAAGGTTAAAAAGGGCTAATACCTATCACTTCTTAAGAAAACTATGTATGATGGTGTTAGTGGAGTGCGAAAGTGCATCTTAAAGCTGGTTCGTTACTACATAAGTTGAAAAGTATGAAGGTTGATCTAGTGATAGCTACTTGATCTACCGAGAACTGGAATCTTTACTAGCTCAATTTGATGTATAGAAGACATTCTATAGTACCCAGAAGGATAAATGGACAATCAATGAATTGATTCTATTGTTAGTTAGGCGGAAGAGGACATGAGAAAAGGAAAAGTTTAGAGCGTAAACTTTGTTTTCCATGGCTTAACTTTAGTACAATGAACAACAACATGTCAGAGGGACAATAAAGGGAAGTTTACTTATGAAAAGAAGAAGGGTGAAAAAAAAATGAACAACACCACAAGCCTAAGAAAGCTTAATTCAAAGGAAACTATAGGTTCTATAAGAAATATAGATATAAGAAAGTGGATTGGTTCAAATATAAGAAATAGGGTCAGAAGAAGAAAAAAGGTACCCCTCTAGCTCTAGTCTATTTTGAATCAAACACTATTGATGTGCTATCGAATACTTGGAAGTTGGATACTAGTGTCACTATTCATGTGACAAATTCCTTGCAAGCATTGAGAAATTCGAGGAGACCAAGTGATGTAAAACTAATTGTTCGACTTGAGAATGGTGAAAGAGTTCAAATGAAGCATATAGGCATTGTTTCATTATGCTTATCTACTAGACATGTACTAGAACTCAAAAACACTATTTATACACCTTGTATGAGGAGGAACTTGATTTTTCTAGTAGCTTTGGATAATAATAGTTATTTATATCATTTTGGCAATAAAAATTTAATTTGTTTTACAATTCATGTGTGGTTAATTCTAGTGTATTGTGTGATGGATTATATAAGATCAATTTGGATCTTAGTTTTGTGGACTTGATAAATATGGTAATTGGAAAAAAAAAAGTTAGATTGATGAAAATCCTTAATGTTATGACATAGATGTCTAGAACACATTTCTAGAGAGAGTATGTTAAGACTCATAAAAGAAGAAGTCCTAGATGATCTCAATTTCTTAGATTTTGACATGTATATAAATTGCATTAGGGGAAAACTCCTTGTTAGAGTTAGAAGGGAAAAGAAGCAGTAAATTGGATATCCTAGAGCTGATTTACACTAACATTAATGGATCCATTACATATAGTGCTATGAGTTGCTATAAATACTTTATCACCTTTGTCGATGACTATTTTAGATTTGGATGAGCGGAACAGCTTAGTGAAAAATTTGAATCACTAGATGCTTTCTAGTTATTTAAGATTGCAATTAAGCTCAAACTAGGAAAGAAAATCAAATGTATCAACTTTAGCAGAGGTGGTAAGTGTTATGGTAGGTATGATAAGACTGGAAGAAACCCAGGTCTTTTTACCATGTACCTACAAGAGTGTAGGATTGAAGCTAGTTACACCATACCTGGGACACCAAAATAGAATAGTATTATGTAAAAAAGAAACAGGATACTCATGGACATGGTGATATGCATGTTGGCTCACTCATCATTCTCAAAGTTTTTTTGGAGTAATGTCTTGAAAACTACTACATATATGCAAGTCAGTGCCTAAAACCTTTTATGAATTGATTTATAGGAGAAAGCCTAGCCTGAGGCATTTCCATGTTGGGGGTTGTAAAGCCAAAGTGAAACTATATATTCCTTCTACAAGGAAACTTGATTTGACTGGGTAGTTTATTGGATATTATAGTAGACTAAGAGGCAACAAATTCTATTGTCCAATTCATTCAACCAAAATGGTTGAATCTGATAAAGCCATTTATTTTGAGGATGAGTTAGATAGTGAGAGTCAGGTGCTTTGTAACACAACCTTTAGAGAAGAAAGTGTTGTAATTTCATTAGTGACATAACTTGACGAGTTATCTTTTGTTGTCCCACATGTTGATTCAGTGCAACCAATGATAGAAGATTTAGAGCTATGGGAAATAGTAAATGAAATTCCTTTGAGAAGGTCTGATAGAGTTCATAGACCGATAATCTCTAATGATTATTTGGTTTACCTATAGAAGCATGAATTTGACATTGATGATAGTTTTAAACCCACTACATTTTTGCATATTGTACTAGTCCCAATTCTGTAAAGTGGGTTAGTGCAATGAAGGATGAATTGGCATCAATGCACAAATATCAAGTGTGGGATTTAGTTGAATTGCTTGTTGGTTGTAAACCAATTGAATGCAAATGTTTCTTCAAGATTAAATAGGATACTCAAGGTGAAATTAGGAGGTACAAGGTTAGAATTGTAGCAAAAGGCTACACTCAGAAGAAAGGTATAGATTATAAAGAAAACTTCTTGCCAGTATCAACTAAGGACTTATTTTGAGTTGTTATGACGATAATAACTCATTTTGACTTAGAGTTGCATTAGACGGATAATAAAATAACCTTTTTGAATGGTGAACTAGTAGAAACAATATATGTGAAACAACTAGATGGTTTCTAATAGAAAGGCAAGGAACACCTTGTGTGTAAATTGAAAAAGTCCATATATGATTTAAAGCAAGCATCTAGATAGTGATATCTTAAGTTTTAATGAGATAGTGACTTTTCTTAGGTTCAAAGAGAACAATGTAGACTAGTGCATCAATATGATGATGAATATAGGTAATTTTATGATTATAGTACTATATGTTGACTACATTCTTTTGCTAGTAATGACTTGAACCAATTGACTTAGACAAAATAAATGCTGTCGATGTGTTTTGAGATGAAAGATCTTAGGAATGTTGATTTTGTTTTGGGCATAGAAATTCATTATGATAGATCCCAAGGTGTGATTAGTTTGTCTTAACAATCATACATTGAGAAAGGACTAAAAAGGTTCAATATGGCAACATGCTCTTAAATTTCTGCACCTATTTAAAAAGGTGAGATTTTTTCAAAAGCCTAGTGTCCTTAAAGTGATGAAGAAAGAGAAAAGATGAAGAATGTCCCATATACATCTATCGTAGATAGCTTGATGTATGCCCAAGTGTGCACATGTCCTGATATAGCTTTTGCTAATGATGTATTGGGGAGATACTTAATCGATCTTGGTTAGAGACATTAAACTAATACTAAAAGATTAATAAGGTGCTTGGCAGGGTACAAAAGATTATTTGCTAACTTATAAGAGATTGAGAGATCTCATGATTAAAGGTTACTTAGACCAAATTTTGCTAGATGTTCAGTTGATCACAAATCCACATCTAGACATATCTTTATGATAACTAAAAAAGCTGTGTTGTGGAAAAGTGTCAAATAGTCACTTACTGCAACCTTCACTATAGAAGCAGAGTATGTCCAGATTATAAAGCTATCAGTGAAGCTGTATAGTTAAGAAATTTTATTACTGATTTTAATATTGTTAAGAGCATTTTGAGGCCTTTAATCATTTATTGTGACAATGCTATCATTGTTAACTTCTCTCTAAATAACAAAAGTTCTGCCTGTAAGAAAAATTTTGATGTTAAGAACCAGTTGGTGAGAGAAGATATGTGAGTATATTACTTGTATTAAGCATGTTTCACAAATTGAATGCTTGCAGATCTACTAACCAAAGGCTTGGAAGTAGGAATGTATCATGATCATGTAATTAATATAAGTTTGGCTAAGTCTTTTGATGTATTAGGTTAATAGGAGTATTGTATTTAATGTAATTATATTTGTTATTTATCTTGAGGTATGCATCAATGAAATAGTCATGATATTGTTATTTGTACACATTATCTGGTTATGATATGTTATTGAAGACATTTAGACCTTGTCTCACTATTGTGTTAAGAACATTGATTCTCATTTGCCATTTTGGGTAGATGCTAGGACTTTTGTGTGGAAATTTATATATAATCACATTTGTCTTTATGTAAATCTTATTATACACATCTTATGTTAAATTTTGGTTAGTGAGATGTAGGTGTGTAATGTATATGATATTAATATCCTTATCAGATATAATTTTCTGCACTATTAGACACTTATGATCTCAATTTAGACTCATATATGTAATAATGCCTTCACTTACTTTGACATTTATTAAATTGTCCATGATTTTTTAATTATGTGATCCAAGTGGGAGATTTTTGGAATTTTTTCTCATTATGGATCTAATAATTCAAAAATTGTAAAGAATGTTAAAGTATAGTAGCCTATAGGTGATGATAAGTGTTAGGCCTTATTAGTGGTGCTTAGGCTCAAAATAAGGTATTGGGGAGTTTTTCGCTGACAGATTAGATCACTACTCGGTTCATTTTAATTTAATAAGATCTCTACTCCTAATACTATAGACTATTGCATACATTTATCTGTAGATTATTTCTCAAATTTTTTGTAAAAGCTAAGGTAAGATATGAGGAGTGAACTTCTATGAACATGTTTTGTATGTGTAATCATGATCAATTCAGAATCTACAAGTGAGATAAATTATTATCATGGATTAATCAGAAAATCTAGGTAATAGTTCTTTTAATCATTGTTTAAAATTTTATATTGTTCACATACCATTTTATACTTGTTTACATAGTTTGATCAGTCATTATTTTGTAAAAGATTTATCATTGGTCCATTGAAACTTAAGTCTTGAATTAAAAATGAAAGAGTGTTGCTAAATCAGTACTCAACACCATGCATGTATAGGATGTCTTTGAGTGAGTGTGGATTCTATAATGTTAGGTGAATGAGCAACCCAAATTTCCTAAAATTAATATATATGTATGTATTGTCAGATCCCTTAAACAATAAGGAAATTAATTAAGTGGTGGGTAAAAATTGAAATGCAGAATTAAAGATGAATTTGGATATTTCCCTTATCTCGTTGGAGATTTTTTATACAATCTTTGTTTGTTTCTTACCTCAGTTATATTTTGATGACAAATTATATGATTGATGATTCAATTCAGTAGAGATTAAAGGTTAATACAAATAACAGTAATTGAA
>JANHAO010006361.1:0-21453 GCA_026873985.1 Saraca asoca
ATTATTTTTTCATATGAAAATAAGTACTCATAATATTAAATAATAGGGCATAACAAATAATAAGCTGGAAATCGAGCTTGACACGTATATTGAAATAGGGAATACGTGTCCAAACTTTTTGAAATTATAGACACAGCAACAGAATCGAGCTTGACAAGCATGTCGAAATAAGGAATGGGTGTCCAAATTTTTTGAAATTATAGATACGGCCCCAATACGTTTCATGTCAGTGTTGTTGGGGCCGATGAGTGTTGGTGTCGTGCAGACATGGCTGCTATATGAAGTGTCGGTGCATCATAGATAGTTACAAATACTTTATCACTTTCATAAATAATCACTCTAGATTTGGATGTGTAGAATTGCTAATTGAAAAATCTGAATCATTGGATGCTTTCAAGCTTTGAAAGTTATAGTTGAGCTTAGACATGGAAAAAAAATTAAAAATGCCAACTTTGATAGAGGCAGTGAATACTACGATAGGTGTAATGAGACTAGGAGAAACCCAAGTCCATTTGCCAAATATTTCTAAGAGTATGGCATTAAAGCTAGCTACATGATGCCTCGAACACCTAAACAAAACAATATATTGAAAAGGAAAAATCATACACACATAGACATGGTCAAATGTATGCTTGCTCATTTTCATTGCTAGAATTTTTATGGGGTGATGCTTTAAAGACTACTACCTACATTTTAAATCAAGTGTCAACCAAGTCAATCCTAAAACTCTTAATGAGTTATTTTATGGTAAAGCCTAATTTGAAGCATTTTCATGTTTGGAGTTGCAAGGCAAAGGTAAAACCCCATATTTCTTCAAAAAAGAAACTTGATTCTAAAATCATCTCTTGGTTCTTCATACACTATTGATGTGGTTTAAGAGGCAGTAGATTCTATCATCCAACTCATACAACCAGAGTGATCAAATTAAATTGAGTCATTTATTTTGAGGATAAGCTAAATAATGGGGGTTAGGTATCGTATATCACCACTTTCAGAGATGAAAGTGTCACAATTCCATTAGTATCACAAGCTATAGGATCATCTTCTGTCATGCCATAGGTCCAATACGACCTATGATAGAAGATATGAAACCAGAGGAACTAATTGTGGACATTTCCCAAAAGAGATATAATAGAACCTGCAAATCTGCAATTTCATATGATTATATGGTTTACCTGCAAAAACATGAATATGATGTCAATGAAGACATTGATCCCACCATATTTGCCCATATCCAGTCCTAATTCTTCAAGGTGGATTAGTGCAATAAAAGATGAATTAGCCCCAATGTATAAAAATCAAGTATGGGATCTAGTTAAATTGCTTACTAATTGTAAACGGTTAAATGTAAATGGGTCATTAAAACTAAGAGAGATGCTTAAGAGGAAATTGAGAGGTATAAGGCTAAGCTTGTAGCTAAAGGCTACACACAAAAGGAAGGCATATATTACAAAAAAAACTTTCTCGTCATTCTCTACTAAGGCAGATGGATGTTAAGACAACATTTTAAAAGGTGACTTATCAGAAGCAATTTATATGAGACAACCAAGTGGTTTCCAAGAGAAGGGCAAAGAACACATTGTGTGTAAATTTAGAAAGTCCATATATGGCTTAAAGCAAGGATCTAGATAGTGATATCTTAAGTTTGATGAGATAAAGATGTCTCTTGGGTTCAAGAAGAATAGTGTAAACCAGTGCATTTATATGATAGTAAATGTGGGTAGTTTTGTAATACTGGTAATATATGTTGATGACATTCTCCTTGCTAGCAATAATTCAAATATCTTGACTAAGACAAAGCAAATGTTGTATGAGCACTTTGAAATGAAGGATCTTAGGAATGCTTTATTTGTATTGGGCATATAAATTCACTGTGACAGATCTTGAGGTGTACTTGGCTTGTCTTAGCGGTCATGCATTGAGAAAATCCTAAAAAGGTTCAACATATCAACATGCTCTTAAGCTTCAACACCCATACAAGATAGTGAAATTTTTTCAAAGACTCAATGTCCTTATAATGATGAAGAAAGAGAAAAGATGAAAAAAAATCCCATATGCATCAGTTATAGACAGCCTGATGTATGCTCAGGTATATACGCGTTCAGATGTAGCTTTTGTTGTAAGTGTACTAGGGAAATACCTGAGTGATCCTGATCAAAGACATTGGATTGTCACTAAAAGAGTGATAAGGCACCTACATGGTACAAAAGATTACATGATGATCTATAAAAGATTAGAAGATCTCAAGGTTACTGGCTACTCAAACTCAAATTTTATAGGTTGTCCAGATGATCACATATCAACATTTGGATACATCTTTATGATGGTAGAATGAGTTATATCGTGAAAACATATCAAGTACTAAATTACAGCAATCTCCACTATGGAAGCAAGATATGTCACATGTTATGAAGCTACGGGTGAAGTTGTATGGTTAAGGAATTTCATTACTGATTAGAACATAATTGAGAGCATATCAAGGCCCTTAACCATCGACTAAGACAATGCTACTAATGTTGGCTTCTTTAAGAATAATAAAAGCTCTGCCTATACAAAATATTTTGATGTTAAATACCAGCTTGTGAGAAAAAAAGATATGCAAGCTTTTTACTTGTATTGAACATATTTCAATGGATCATACGCTTGCAGATCCATTGACCAAGGGTTTAGCAATTGGAATGTATCATGGTCATGTAAATAATGAGTTTGACATCATGGTCATGTAAATAATATGAGTTTGACTAAGTCCTTCTGATGTATTGGGTCAGTGGGAATATTCTATTTAATGTGATCATATTGAATCTATTGTAAATTTTTGAAATATGTTCAATGAAATATTCATCATTTTGCCATATGTTATTGTTGTGCACAATTTTTCCTGGTTATAGCATGTTATTTAGAGACATTTAGACCATATCTCATATTAAGTTGAGAATATTGATTCTCATTTGGCATCTTGAATAGATATTAGAACTGTTGTGTAAAGATTTACGTAAAGTCACGACTATAACTATGTAAGTCTCATTATGCACATTTAATGTCTTGGTCAATTAAGTGTAAGTGTGCAATATGTATGACATTACTATACCTTTTCAAATATAAGGTTCTACACTATTATGCACATATGTTGTCAACAAACTTATGGATATAATAGTACCATAATAATTTATTTTGATATTAAAAAAAAGTGGTCATGTATTATAAATTATGGAGTCCAAGTAGAAGATTGTTAGAAATATGTAATTTGGACTACCCATATTTTTTAATGTTATTAAAATTTAATGTCAAAATGAATTATTAGACCCTTTTGTGACATTATATACTAGGTTTTTACAGGTACTAAACCCAGACTACAATATTTGGGTGGATCTTATGATAAGTAGGATCCTAACCTAGATGCTATATTAAAATTATAAGTCTTTTCTCTACATTGCTAATTAAAGATAATTTTCTCTCATCAAAAAGTTATAAAGTCTTCTCCAAAATTGAATAGATTAGAAATTGCTAGAGGAAAAATTCTATCAACTACCCATATGAACCCGATAGAAAATATTATGAAATCTAGTAAGGCTTATTGTTAATTTCATCTTCTTCCTAATTTATAATTCAAACATATCATATTAATGTAATTTTAGTGTATATTTTTAAATCCATATTTTATTTTATCATCATGTACATACTCTATAATTTGAAGATTTTACTAAAAACTGAAAGATATTTATGCACATAAAATAGGCCAAATTGCTAGCTGGGAGTTTTTCTTTCAATAAAAAAGTTGTTTTTAGTTTAAAGAAGGCATTTTCTTTAGTTTTTGCAAATTTTTTAGAAAAAATTACTTAAAATCGACAACAAAAAAAGTATTTCTTTTTTTTTTCAAGGAAAAAAAAAGGAATTGATTTCTTTCTTCTAAAATGTAATGTAGCATGTCAATGGACAAAAATACTCTCACTAAATATTATAACACCTTTTCTTATTGTCATTTAGCAAACTACTATCCCTGTTCTTACATCCTACCATTATCACCCAATGTTTAATAAAAGTGGCAAACAAATAGTTTTGATGGATTTAAGGCTTGTTTGTTACAACAATGGAATAATTGATTAAGAATATTATTTATTATTAATGATTGATTTTTAAATAATTGATATATATCATCCATTTTACATTTGATAACATCTCTAATAATTGATTATATATAATCTATTTTTATTTGGATGTTATAAAAAAAATCAATTTTTGACATTAAATTACTAAAAATGATAATAAAGGAAGACAAAGAGAGAAAAATGAGATTTTGTTGTTATTATTAGAGTAAGAACAATAATGATAAAAGAAGAGAAAAGTGAAGATAACATAAGCACAAATCTGAATATTTTTCTTTCTATAATCTCAATTAAAAGTAATTTTTTATTTAATCGAACTTTTTATTGATAATTAATTATTGAAATATTCTAAAAGTACAATCAAACATTTCTAAAATATTTGAACAATAATTGATTATTAAGGATTCTAATCGCAATAACAAACAAACACTTAAATTAAGTCATTAACAAATAGATCATTATTGATCTGTTTATCCATTTGTGACTCAATTAAAATTTTGTATAGGTCATAATTGACCCATGACTCATACATAAACAGTGAGACCTGATTCATCTATTTATCTATTTAATAATCATTATTTTTATATTATTTTATTTTATCATTTTTTATCGTTATTATTTTTTACCACCATGGCCTCTTTATTACAGTTGTTGTTTTGCTACTAGTATTAGAAAACAATTCTTACTATTAAAATTTTTTTAAAATTATATTTTAACTCTTATCTTAAAATTTTAATTTATTTTGGTCATTTAGTGGTATAAATAGTCTTTTTTATTTTCTTATAAGAGACATTTCATATTTGATGTCCCAAAATATATTCTATTGACTTACTTGGTTTCACGTGTTTTAGATCTTACTTTTGGTATCCTATATTCATCCACTACTTCATCAAATTATTTTCATACTACAAAAGTTACCTAACTTACAAGCCCTTAACAGCCTAACCTAGCATATTTGTAAAATAGAATAGGCTTAGGCCTAACTTTAACTTGTTTAACAAAATGAGTTAGGCCATATTAATTTAAATATAACCCAACCTACCAAACCAATTCATATATATATATATATATATATATATATATATAATAGAATATATTTAGGCCTAGCATTTTATGTAAGGCTTGCCTATTTTAGGCAAGGCCCAACTTAGCCTAACTTACTTTTACTCAATTCTACAGTTCTATCAAATTTAAAAATATAAAAAATACAATTTGCCTATTTGTAATATAATCATAGTTTTAATTTACCCACCATGGTTTAAAGTGTTGCCAAAAGGCAATCTGTGATTTGTACTATTAATACTTTACCCACCTATACTAATTTTTCATTTAAATTAATGAATTTCATTATATGGTAATCTCCTTGATTAGCCCTAATTTAACCATAATTACACCTCATTATTCTTAATTTCTTTTTTTGCCTAAATTTGAAAATTTTTACAAAAATCAAAGATAAATTTTTCTTTAGAGTTTTGAATTTAGGCAAGATCACAAGTAAATAAATTAAAATTAGAGTCATATCACATGTGGGCAAGTAGACCTGTCAAAAAAGGCTAATCTAATAGGCAAAAACTGTACATCATGCCAATTTCAAGTTAGGTTGTTACAGTGTCAATCCCAATCCTAGTCCTAGATCGATATTTACCAGACAATCGTAAGCAAGTTAAACATATATACATTTTAAATATTAATTTTATAATACTAATTAACTGAAATCAAATATAATTACTATTATTATTAAATGTAATTATTATCATCATCATCATCATCTTCTACAAACTTGTATTATTATTTTTATTTTTTATTAAAAATATCTTACTCAAACAATTTCTCTTTTGTATTATTATTATTTGTATTTTTATTTATTTATTAATATATTGTTACTTTATATTATTTATAATAATTAATTTATGTAATATTATACAAGTTTTTAAGTTTTATAATAATAATTATTTCACTCAATTTTATTTATTGAATTTTTCTTTAATTTTATTAAAATTAAATGTAATTATTTACTTTAATAATTTTGCATAATATATGTTTATAATATTAAATATATAATCTCATTAAACATTAACATTTATTTAATATTATTTTAATATATATATACACACACACATAAGCACACACACATATTAATTAATTAATTTTATATTATTTATTATATATTACCATGCTAACATACTAATCCATTAACCTAAAAGAATTAGGCTAACAGGTTAAACCATTAATCAAATATGTTAACGCTTACCAACCCCAAGCTCTTATTGGGTTCTGTTATTTCAAACCAGGCCTTTGCCGAGTCAAGCCATTTTTTTTTTTTTGTACCAATCTCAATTCTAAGCCAAATAAAATTATATTGCTCTTAGGTCAACCCATTAAATCCAATTTATTTTGACACCTCTACTGATAAAATATATTTTTTCCTTAAAAATATTATCTAAACAATAAATACAACAAATTTAATGAAAAAATTATCATGAAAAATTACACTATTTATACCAAGATAACAAAATATTTATAATGTAATACTAATCATAAATAAATCTCTGATAATCATTTTCTTAAATATTTATTATAATTATTAATAAAATATTAAGCTAGATGAATAATGGATAGCTGTGAATGAATTTTAATAACCCTTTAGTTAATGAATAAATATTCTATTTATTTGATTAATTAAATATTATGAATTAATTTAGATAAATCTAACATTGGATAGGTTGAATAGATTCATGAATATCTATCCATTTTGACAGTCATAATCCACCATTATTTTCATCCACCAATGCCACCAATTTCATTATTATCCACCACATGCCATTTAAGATGCAATCGAGCCAAATTAAGTCATGTTTTAACATTATCGATCATGGCTCAATTAATATAAGAAGGTGTTTGAGCTTAACTTGAGCTTGAATTAGTATTGGTACATTGGATCGAGCTCAGTTCAATAAATCATTGCACAACTCGAAACTCAATTTGATTTTGCTCCATGATATTTCTAATATTATAATATCCGTGGCGCTCACCTTTACCCAAATCTTAATATACAATAAGTGTCTTCCACTCATTATCAAATAGAGTGAGAAAAACTTTTCATTTTTTTTATTTTTTTCCATTCTAATTCAAATCATTAATAAAACTTTTGAATTTGTTTACTCTTCTCCTAATGTAAAATATCTTATCTTTTATCTGTATTAAATAATTTATATATAAATAAATAACTATATTTATATTAAAATAAAATATTTATCAATACATAATTAATAATATCTAATTTTGATTTGATAAATATTATCGATCTAAAAATTTTCACACTTTAAATTTTTACATTACCTTTAAATATCAAATACCAAATTTGATATTTTATAATTTTTCATTTGAAATTTTTATCGCTTCTTAGTACTTATCACAGTTTCAACTGCAACTCCATAAAAAAATATTTTTGAAATGTATATCTTCTTGAAACTAATATATTATGATAATGCATGAACTTTTATTAATTAAATAATTAAATTTTCTAACATCAAATAGTTAATTTAAATTTTTAAATAAAACAATTTATAAATAAATTTACCTAAGAATTAATATATTAAGAAAATATATTCAGAAAGATGAAAAAAAAAATCAAATGTTAAATAAATTCAGTTAATTTAAAATATTAATATAACAACTTTATCAAATTAAAAAAAATATAATATTTACTCACAATTAACATAAATATAATTATACTAATTATATATATAATCATATAATAAGTAAAAATATGATAATAATTTACCTATATTTAAATATATTATAATTTATAATATAAATTTCTATTATAAATTGTTATCAAATAAAATTAATTAAATTTGTGTATCGCATAATATACATGTTAGTAATTAAATTTCACAACTAAATTTGAACTAAAATTTGACTCAAACTCGATAAGAAAACTTAGTTAAACAACAATGATAATATATTTTTTTGAAAAAAAGTTATAATTTTTATATGATTATAAATATAATTAAATGTTATATTTAAAACAAGAATGATACCTATGCAATGCTCAATTTAGTTATAAAATAAAAATATCAACTATTTATTGATTTGTATATATTATCTTAAAGGATCAATGAAATTCCATATAATAATTATAAAATAATTTAAAACTATACTAACTTAGGGTAATTCTCTACAAGGAGCTACCTTTTAAAAAGTTGAGTGTTTTCACAATTGAATTTTTTTTTTTTTTTTAAATCTCAGGATTTTTTTTTCAAATATTAAAGCAAATGAATCAAATAAAAAACATAAATCTCAATGTGAAAAAAAAATCTAATAGTAAAAACACTTAACCTCCTAAAAAGTTAAAATTCCCATAGAATTACCTTACAAATTTATTGTAAATGTAAATACTAAAGAACAATAATATTATTTACTTATTTATTATCTCATGAAATACTTAAAATTTCATTTGATTATAAGAAAGTAGGATTTAATAGAAGAGAATAAGTATTCTAACAATAAACAATAAAATTTCAATTAGAAAATTAAAATTTAAGCTAAAAAACTAATATTAGACATAAAGATAGTGATAAAGATTTAATTTTTAAAGATCAATCAAGATTTTCTTATTTCTGTCTACCAATTTTCAAAAACTCAATAAGAAAGAAGAAGAATAAATAAGCAGTAAAATCCTAATAAGAAATTAAAAAAAAATTAAAACTATGACAAACAACACTTAATTTTAAGAAATTAATTAAAATTTTATTTTCTGACTCTAAATTTTTCCTCTCAATTCTTAAAAAGTAAAAAAAAATAAATAATAAAATTTAAATAAAAATCAAAACTTAAATTGTAAAATTTAAGATAGAGATAATAATAATAACTTAATTATCAAAAATTAATTAAGATTTGATATTTTAATTTTCTGTTTCTTAATTTCTAAAAAGTTAAAAAAATAAAAAAAATATAAATTAGAGATAAAATTTTAATTTGTTATTTTGTAATGTGTTTTTATGGAAAGTAAGAATGATGTAATGTCATCAAACCAAGATTGGCATGGCATTACCAAAAGAAAAAGTCTTCCAAAAAAATCGCATGCATTTATTAAATAGTATAGATGATAAAAATAAATTAAAATTTAAATTATATATTATATTGTATTGATAAATAAATAATAAAAAATATTAGAATCGAGCTGCTCATAAGCAAAACAAATTAAGTAAAAAAAAATTGACTCGACTCATTTAACTAGACAAGCTAATTCTTTTATTTGAATTCAATATAAACTAGTTACTAATCGATATGAATCAAACAACTATTGACTTAAGTAAATAGTCAATACAGGGCTCAATTGTCACCTTCAATGTGATCACTACCATCCAACACTTCTTCTACCCACTTAGTAAGACACCTATCACTAACTATTATCATCGTCATCTTTCTACTATTTCAACCTATCATCATCCACTACTATCGTATATATTAATGTCTTTTTTGGTAATTTAATTAAAAAATTTCTTTCATTGGCTAGACACATACAATAGTATTAAAAAGTATGCTTAAAATGTTTTGGCCAAACAACTCTACTTATTTTTCACCTCATAAAATCAATTCTTCTAATTTAGAAAACAGAAACTTTTACAACACAATCAAACAAGCTCTAACCTTCAACCAAGAAAATATAAAAGCAATCTTAAATTGATTACAAACGATGAATTCAAGATTAGGTCTGTCTCACTCCCACAGAAGGGTAATGTGAGATTATACTTCTCAAAAGATTAAGACTACTCAACTAGAACTCTGAAATAACTTCAACCATTTGCAAATGTGGACAAGACTCATTCCTCAACTCTAGTTCAGCAATCTTCTTCATCATGATTGTCCTCAGCTAGGTCATCATCGCTGTCAACTGCACCAAATGATGACCTAGTCTCCAAGCTCATACGTATAGGGATGTATACATTATAATAATAACTTACCATGCTCTTCATTGACTTAGATGGGAAGTTTTCACAAGCAAGTTTCCAAAAGTTTGTATCACTTGATAGAGGATTTGATTTCAGTAGAGATTCAAATTTCTTCTGTTCTTTCAAGGTCCATGATTTCGAAACATCCTCACCCATCTCCTTGAACTTCCAACTCAAAAAGGCCGGACCAATATCATATTTCAAGCGCAATCTTGCTTCATTAATGTGTTTTTTAACACAATTGACTGATCCTTGAGAGTCACATTGGCATGATTTAGGCCTACCTTTCCCAATTGCCTCCACATTCGTTTCAATGGTTTTACTTTGCATTGGCCAAATTTGAGTTCCAAGCCATTTCAAATCATTATCATCTTCTTGGAAACTCTTTCTTAAAGAGCCTTTCCACTTTGGAACTTCGGCTTGATATTTAGGGCCAATGGGAATAACAGGTCTTGGAAGATGGTCTCCACCATTGGAAAGCAATAACTTTAGTGCCTCCTTGAGTTTTTTGTCTTCACTCTCCAAGTTTGGTGAATCTGAATCATCCAAATCTTCTATGGCCCATGACTTTAATACTTGTAAAGAATCTATATTAGGTTTCTCTTGGATTGGTGCATTGGAATTGTTAGCATAAATACAACCAGATACCAAGAGTTTAGATTCTTTAGAATGGTTTTCCAAATTAGCCTTTTTCTCAGGGTTTGACCCATGAATTGACTCATCAGGGTCACTTATGTAATCTTGGCAACAAATGATGCACTCTTCTGTATCATTTGGAGAAGAGAAAGCAGTAGCATTTACATGCTTTCCTTGAAAATTGTCACCAATATTGTCTATGTAATTTGGTGGGCAAGAAATGGAAGAGGACTCGCCTCTTCTCAACTTTTTGGGATTATGAATACCTGATCGTTCTCTATTCAGTCCAAAAGCAGCAGTGGATTTACCATCATTAATACACTGATTAGGTTTTCTCTTCCTCTGGAAAAAAGAAAAAAAAAAAGAGTTTTCATTGCATTAACACTCTCATGGAACTACAAACATGCTAGGTTTTCAACTTAAAAAGAAACCGTTGGATACTCTTATTATAACACATCTTCTTAGTCAAATTCAATAAAAACAAGTTATTGTGAGTTTTGTGAGACCCTTCGTACGTGGTTATCAAACTTACAAGTTTATATAAACTACCCCTGGATTCGAAATAACACAATAAGTAAACTCAAACCAGCTTCCGAGTTTAATGAAATTACACGTTTGACCCAAGCTTGACCCATTTAACCCATTTTAACGAGTTTATGCAACCAACTTGACATGGTGGGGGATAACCTCTTAAAATTGTAAGAGTTTATGACTCCAAACAAAAGTTTGGCCACAATTTAAATATCCCGCTTGCCATTTTCAAGACATTAAAACCTAAAAAATTGAGAACTTATTCTTATTGAGCCAAAAATTTCTAATCCTACACCAATATTGAAAATTTCCATATTATTGTGTATTTGACAAATAAATTATAAACTTCCTCCCAAAATTTTAATATCCAACTCAATTATGATATAAAAAATAAATCAATTTGTCAATTGCAAATGACATTAATATTCTGATTTCAATATTATTATAGGATTAAATTTTGTTTCTTAGGATCCATTTGTTGCAATGTATAACACCTCAAGTGAAGGATAATACTATACATTCCTCGACGGAAGGATAAGATACTGTGAACAAATTTTATATAAAAGAAATAATAAAAACAAAGTAATTTCTTATTCCATCAATTTTTTCATTACTAATTGGCCATTACCATTCACTATCTCCGCTATTGCCAAAGCAGTTGCCTCTATCGTCAACTATCGCCCCACAATCCTACCACTAGTAACCATTACCATTCACTATCTCCGCTATTGCCAATGCAATGGACATTATTGTCGACCCCACAATCCTATCACAAATAATCTTTCTCACCACCATGTTATTGTTAACCATTGTTATCACCAATATCAAACACCACTCTTAGTACGGTTACCATTTACCACATCACTTGTTACCATTTGTTGTTGATGCCATTCCTATCAACCTCCACCATCATATATTGTCACTATTAGGGATATTAAACGAACCTAAAGCTCATAGGTCAAAACAAACTAGTTCGCAAAATTTTATAGGATTGGACTAATAATTTAGTGATCTGTTTAAAAACGGATTTAAATGAGCCAAGCCTGTGCAGACCACATTTCGCATGGAATGGGCCCATGCAGAACGGACTAACCCACAAACCAGCCTCTTTCTTTTTTTCTTAAATTTCAAATTTTTGGTTCATGTCTTCCCACATTACATACATTTGTTAAAAAAAAAAAACACTAGAGCCAACCACACCTGAACCCAAATAGCATATTGTTTAAAAATAATTAAGCTCATTACTTTAATCCAAATGTCAAACACAATTAAGTTTAAACTAATTAATCCAATACATCTAGAGATCAGACTGGATCTTATAAAACTAAGTCTGTTTAAAAACGAGCCTAAACAGGGTCAAGCCCATTTAACACCTCCTGATCATTGTCTCTCCTCCACCACCGCACACCTCTTTACCTACCACTAACTCATATATATGTAATCATCATGAGCTGCTTCCACAATGCACCACTACCACCCATATTCACCATCACTATCACCTCTTCCACTCCATCATTACTCACCACCACCCACTGTTATAACCACTTCTACCATTATCACTAACATTCATCACCTTCCATCCCCCACCATCACCCACTTCTTCTATCTCTGTCATCATTAATTGTCATCATTTCCCTTCTTCCACCATAACTTTGCCCATCAACACTTCATCATCATTATCATCACTCATCATCATCTCTGACAAAACTTCTCTCTATCAACATCATCATGTAAGAATAATTTTGTCTAAAATAATTTTTTTAATATTATATATATTATCTTTTATTATTTAATAAAAATGTATAATATATAATTATGCATAATTTAACTATAAATATTTTATCTAATACTATTCAATGTATCCAACAAGACCTTATTAAGCAATAGTAAAATCTCATATTACACATAATGTATAAGAAACTCCTAGTAAGTAACGTGGCGAGGAAGGAACAAGGTTGAAGACCATACCTGAGGATATTTAGCATTTTTAAGTATCATAAAACTGCGAAATTCGAGCATTTGATTCCTAAGTATTGGATTCAAATTTGGGGAAGACTTCATATTGGAAGGATCCAAAGCAAATCCTCTTAACCATATTAACATGTCTCTATTAGCAAAGGACCCTAAACAATATTTCCTTTGTACAGTTGGACCTCCAATGGACATAACAGCTCCCTCTTCCATGCTTGTCTTCTTACTTACGATATAAGTACACAAAGCGCCTGACATTTAGCAATTTGCTGAAAGAAAACATAATTTCCAATAGAATGATTATCTGGGCACCATTCGGAACAAAAAATAAGAACTTTTACTCTTAACTGAAAAAGAAAAATCTTATTATTCTAACTCTATCAGATGCATTCATTTTTAATGTTATCGTTTCTTAGATGTTCACATATCTATATTAACTTTCTTCTCTGTCAAACTTACTTTTTTCTCATATTGGTACTTTTCTGCCCAATAATCATTGTCAGAGTTTTGCAGGTCTTGCAGTAGCCTGTTAGCTTTATTGAGTTTGATGCCTTTTTTTGTATCACATATAACTCTTGTACCATTTTTCTATTTTACCCCACCTAATTTGAGTTCCATGCCTGACATCCCCATCAATCTTCTCATCTATTTATATGATGAATCCAAGATACCTAACTTATTCAACTTTCATGATATGTTTAAATGAAGAAAAATGGAAGTGAATGAAAGAAATGAGAAGGTTATGGCATCTTAGTTTATAAGTTTTGATTGAAGAGAGGGAAAAAAAATAAAGTTTTATGATTAATCCTCTAACATCTTCCAAATGAGGGGAAGAGAGGTCATCTTTTATGATATGTTTGGAAATTAGGAGAGGAAGGGAAGACAACAAAAGAGAATAGAAGGTAAGGAAAGGAAGAAGGATGAAGAGTTAAAAGATAACTTCCTTTCCCCTGTTTGGATGATTAGAAAACCCTCCAAAATCATCCAAATTGAAAGAATACAAACAAGAGAATATTTGAAGATGTTGGGAAGAATTTGGAGGATTAATCATAAACTCACATTCTCTTCCTCTTCTTAATTAGAATTCCCAAACAACGAGAGAGTGATGGCATATCCTTCACTTCCTTCTCCTTTCCCTTTGTTCTCCTCTATCCAAGCATAACATTAGTGTGCATTTGGTTTGTAAAAATGTTTTCTATTTTCATTTTCTAAAAAATAATTTTCATTCTTAGATTTCATTTTTTTTTCAAAAAAGCGTGTTTGGTATATATTTATTCAAATATGATTTTTGTTTTCATCCCTAGTAATGATTCATAGTGAGTTATGGTGATCATGGAGTCATGGTAGTTGCAGATGGTGATTTTGACAAACTATGATGTTGGTGGTAGGGGTGAATGATGGGTGTGAGAAGTGACAAAGTGATAAATGATGGGAGTGAAAGTGAATTATCGATCATACTAATCACAATGGATAGTGTTGATAAAGGAGGTGGGCGTTGGTAATAGGTGATGATATGGTAGTTGATGATTGTAAATAGTAATAGTGACAGATGGGTGTGGGCAATGGCTGGTGGCAATCTAAATGGTGGTGGAAGAGTAGTGGGTTGTGAATGTCAATGATGGTTGGTAGGGATGGAGGAGGTAGGTGGTGATGATGGGTGATGACAGTGATGGATAACCATACGTAGTGGTGATTGATAATAACTGTGGATGATGAATGGTGGCAATATTAATGATGATGTGAAAGGGAAGTAGATGGAGGAGGTAAATGATGATAGAAGCCAGAGTGCGATGGTTGTTATTTTCTAAATTTTCAAGAATAGGTACTATGTTTTCTAGACAATAAAAGAAGCAAAAGCAAACACATAGTTAATAATCTATATTCTCTCTTTTCTTAAGTTCCGTTCTCCCTTATATATTGTTTTTCCTTTCCTTTTCCTTTTAACTTCTGAACATATGAATAGAGATGAGATTATAACCAAAGGATAAACAACTCTAACCATCTCTATTTTTTCTCTTTTCTTAAGTTCCATTCTTCCTTATATATTATTTTTCCTTTTCTTTTCCTTTTATCTTCTGAACATATGAATAGAGATGAGATTATAACCAAAGGATAAACAACTCTAACCATCAATTTTCCCTTTTCACTTAAGTTCCATTCTCCCTTATGGTATTTCTTCTTTTTTTTTCTTTTTACCTCTTAAGTGATTTTTTCCCCTCATCTCCCCTCTATTAAAATCCCTTTCCTCCCCTCCTTTAAACCAAAATGGCACTTGGAGGGATTTTGGACGCCTCATTTTCCCTCCCCTTCCTTCCAAAAATTTGAACCAAATAATTTTAACTAAAATCCCTCCCCTCCCATCCTTTCCACTACAAAGATGAGATTATAACTAGAGGATAAGGAACTCTAAAAAAATAAGGACGACATTGTTATCCAATTTCTTTGCAAATTTAATCCTTTAAAGTATCCATTAACTTTTAGCCACAAAGAGACTGCACATAAAATTCTATCCCATGGAAGAATACTATATTGGGCTTGATTCATGATAATTATCTTCTTTCAAACCAGATGCACCATATAATAGCAAAAACAATCCCAAACAGCTATCTTGATCTTATTACTTCCAAAAGTTCGGAATTGAATAGATAATAAACTACCCTGGATAGACCTAAGAAACATCAAACAGATAAAGGAACTTGCTCCGCGACTCCCAACCCATACTGTCAAGCAGAAACTAATGATTTTTGACCTCAAATACAATTCAATGACAAAATTGTTTTCATGTTAAAAGATACAGACTCCAAAATTCCCACCGCCACAATTGGATGCGTACCTTACTTTCGATTATTGAATGATCGATGCTGACGCTTCAGTTGCTGAGGTATTTGCAGCATCTTCATTTTTGTGTTGCCTCTATCATTGCGTCACGAAAGGAAATATATTGGTTTCATAAGGAGAAAGCTAAATGAGAATAAGAACAAGAAAACTAAGTAATCATGTGACGAAAAATAGATATAAAATAGAGACCTTTTATGAGGAAGACGAAGAACTTTGGAGAACTGATAAGGATTGCCGCCATAGAGTATGCTTCCAAATTACAAATCCTTAACCACCAAAATTTAATCCCCAACTTAGGGTGAATGAGGTTAAATAGAAGTAGGGGTGGAGATGGGCCACCTAGCCCATTAACCAGGCCCATTAACTTGATATGATATGATTGAATGTAACTTTTTTAATTTCACATAATTCAACTTTATTAAGTGGATTAAAAAATATTTAAACTTAGATTTATAATTATTTTAAAATATTAAAAATTTTACATATATCATTTTTTATTTGATTTATTTATAAATATTCTTTCATAATTTAAATATGATATAATTTTTTATTTCATCTAATTTAACTCTATTTAATAAATTAAAATATACTTAAACTCAGGTATACTACTACTCCCAAACATAAGAAATTTTATATATATCTCTTCTAAATTAATTTCTTTGTAAGGATCTTTTGTAGTTTAAAATGTAATAAATTGATATTTTTTAGTTACATTGTTATTGTATATTAATTTAATTAATTTTTAACGAATATAACAAAAATTGTCACTTTTTTTTATATTTGATACAAAATCATATTGAAAAAAATATAACATTGCCTCTAAATCATTATTAGAATTTGACTCAAATTGTAATTCTTATTGATCAAAGATTTTTTATATTTTAAATATTTTTTCTAATTAAATTAGATTTGTTTGTCAAATGAGGATCGTAATTACTTATCAAGCAAGTACTTTAAGATCCTATAAATACAATTGTATTGGACATGGACAATTTGTTGAAGACATAGGAGAGATCAACATGTAATAAAAAGAGAGTTTATATTTTTAGTTTATCATAAGGTTACTTAATATCTTACAACTAACTCTTGCGCTTTTTAATGAGTTGATTGTGGAGGGAAAATATATTTGGATATGGATTTGAGAATTATTATATCAGTTGAATTATTTTTCTTGTCTCCTTAGTAAAATTTGATTCTCATCTTCATCATTAGAGTAAATTAAAAGTCAAACTATATTAAATATTTGTATATTATTATTTTTATGCTTTTTTTTTCACGAATTTGAACTATGTCAACACGCTTCCACATCAATTTTTTCAAAAAAAAAAAAAAAAAAAAGGCCATGAGCTGAAGTATTTGTTCATATCCCACATCGAATTTTCTAACAAAAAGACCATGAACTAAATTATTTGTTCAAATTCCCAGGGCAAGCTAACATTTTTTATATACATAAAAATAATTGAGAATATAATTATCAAACTCATATTGAAAGGGAGGACAAAAGAAAAATTTGTCTTACATATGTTGGTTTCCAAAAATATAGTGATTTCTAAATTTTTCTTCTTAGATTTTTACTTTGTAGTTATATATATATATATATATATATAAATAAGAGGAGTATATATTAACATCATACATCAATCTGTACCATTAATACTGGTAAATTTAAAGCTTAAAATCAATTCAATTCATTTTAGTAAAAAATATTAGTGAAAATGTAAATTGCCTCCTTAACTTTGAGATAGTTGTATTTAACATTTATAATTATTAATTTTTATAATCAAGCCATTCAATTTTAAAAAAAGTGATAAATTATATTCACATAAGGTATTTTCTTATAGTTCTAAAAGAAATTTATAAGTTATATTATACCGATGCGAAAACAAAAATACAAGGATCATGATCATAGGTTTTTTTACTCATACAAAATAAATAAATCATGTCAAAATGAACAAAATACCCATAAAATAAGGAAAAATCAAAAAATAGTATACATAAGTCAAATTACTCTTAAATTTGAGCCACAAGTCTTCCATACTATGTTTGATTTTTCATAAAGTTTTATATCAAATTAAATACATTTCTTCCCTCAAATCACTTATAGGATAGATGTTAAATGTGAAATGCAACTATTTCAAACTTAAAGAGAGTTGCTTGTAAAAATTAATAATTATAAATATTAAATATAACTACTTCAAAATTAAAAAAAAAATTACATTTTTTTCAAAATATTAAAATCATGCACGTAATACTTGGTGAGCTATTGCTTAATAAAAAAATATTAAAATCAAATAATAATTTTTGCATAGTGTTTAATAAAAAGTATTTTTATTTTAGAATATGAAATAATAGCATATTATAAATAAAATATTTTTAAAATATAATATTTACAGATATATTTACTATAAAATCAAACTATAGTAAAAAAAAATCAAAACAAATATAAAATGTAAGCTCCCATGAGCATTAGGATTTTTATAATATTATAATATTAGGTACATACATATATTCAAAAGTACTATAAACAGATGCAATATGGGTATGTGTATGATTATGACAATATTTTTAAAATATTTATGTAACGTAAAATTTTATTTTTTTACTAGAATATATTTTATATGCTTAATGCATTATTTGTAATTCAAAAAATAACTTCTATTCTTTAACTTAAAGAGAGAGAGAGAGGGTCAATAGCTACTAATAATTAAAAAAACAGTGCGTAAAACCCTTGTAAACATCAATCAATCATGGTTAGTGGATGAAAGGAGTTTGTGTCCAAGTTCAGATAACATGACACCACTATTTTTGAGAAAATCTGGTTTTAATAACATTTATAATGAGAATTGCTTACTTTATTTAGTAGAGAACCACCATCATAATAAAGAAATCTTTTGTTGTTAATTTAATAGTTTTTTACTAAAATAGACTCTTGCTATACTAGATATTTTTATTTAATACGTGAGGGAGAGTCAATAAAAATTATCTAAATTGAATTGATCTTAGTCACTAATTTTTAGAGTAAATCACCATTTTAATTCTTAAAAGATAAATATTGCATCAGATTTCTTTTGAAATATGTTTTACATCAAATATATATTTTTTCTTTAATTTTTATATCAAATTAGTCCTGTCATTAACTTTTCAGTTTGCAGTATGATGTGACAGTTTAGTTTGTAGTATGATGTACCAATTTAATTTACTTATATGTCTTCATTTTTGTCTTTGAAAGGTTACATCAGATTTCCCCAAAAAATATATTTTACATCAAATATAGTTTTGTATGAATGCTTTTAAGCCAACATATATTAAATGTGAATTTACAAAAATACATCTAAATAATTTAGACATAAAATGACATATTTTATTTTTTAATAAAATTATTCTAAAATAATTTAATGATTTAATTAACACAATGAAACTAAAGCTTTAATTAAAGAAAATATACTTATTTAATATAAAATATACATAAGCAAACTAAATTATCACGTTTGACTTCAGACGAATAAACTAACAATGGGACTAATTTGATATAAAAATTAAAGAAAAGATACATATTTAATGTAAAATATGTTTTAAAAAAATCTAATATAACATTTATCTTTTAGAACTAAAGTGATGATTTACTCTAAATTTAATTCTATATATTCTTCCTTTAACTTTTTTTATTGTTTATCTTTTTTTGCTCTTCAAGCATCAAACTAAGTAATCATTTGGCTTGTAATTTTTTATTGAAAGGGACTATGAAATAGGTCTCTAAACCTCCTTCCTCATTTCTCTCCATTTTGTTCTTTGATGTACCGTTGTATCAAAAAATACTTACATATGTTTAAGGGAAAATTACTCTAACCTTCCATGGGGTTTGGAGTACTTACACATGGGCTTTCTCTTTATTTTTAAAAATTATTCTAACACCTATTTTTGTTGATAAAATTTCAAAAAAAAAAAAAAAGAGCCTTGCCATTTGATTTTCATCTAAAAGATGACCATTCCATCAATTAGTGGGACCTTGCTAGTTGGAAGTGTATGCCACAATAATTGTGAACAAATATGCATTTATGAGTTCAAACAAATGAAATTAATACACTTGAAATGAAACCATTATTCTCCCAAGTTTAGATAGCAATAACAAGCAAATAGAAACTGAAGGAGGAGGAACATAGGCATAATTGGCTAAAGCAAAAACTGAGTAAGAAAGGTTGGAATTTTTTGTCTTTAATTTCCTCTCTTTCTTGTTTGATAGCATTGTGCTTCTCTTGCCATTCTTTAATTTCTGCTTGTTTTTCTTGTTCTTCTTTTTGTGGGTGGTAGCATGGCTTCCTCTAGCATGAGTGAAAGTGAAGGAAGTGGAGGTTCTATGCTAAAATGCCCAAAAAAAAAGATGTTTGTGTGAGTACAAGGTTGCTATGAAGATTTCAAGGACAACTAGAGATCCTGACAAATTATCTTTCACTTGTAAGGAGGAAAAATACAATTTCTTTAAGTGGTGTGTGGTTTCAAGCTCTGGTTTGGTTGTAAATTATGTTGTTGTTGGTAATTCATATGATTAAATGTAGAGGCAATTAAAGATTTGAATAGCAAGTGCAGTGATTTAAAGGAGAAGGTGTTGAAATTGGAGATAATGTTTATAGATTTGAAGCTAATAGTATTTGGCAATTTCTATATGTCTATTATGCTCATTGTGCTACTCTTCTTTATGTTGCCAATGAAGTAGAATTATTCTAATTTTTAGATATTTAGAGCTTTTGAAATAATGGCATAATGCTATTTAATTATGTATTGTCATTTTGAATAATGGCATAATGCCATAAATTATGTACTCTAACCTTTTGTAGGTGTAATTTATGCAATAAAATATGATGAATAATGGTTTAATGTTTTATTGGTTTAGTGTTAATTAGTTAATTGTAATAATGAAAGTATTTTCTAATATTTATTTTGTTATTTGGTAAGTACACTAAATGCTAAAAACTAATTTCCACAAGAAAAGCATTGCTTCACATGGATGGTCAGTATAACCAAATAGAATCATTGCATTGTTGACAATAACAAACAAATAAGCAACCATTTCACCAGTATTAAATGTCTTATAAGTGGTTCACAAGACCGAGTATGATCTATAAATGCCTTATACACTCAGAATGATTTATGTTTTTGCATGATTATTTTGTTTCTAATACTTATAATTATAATTTTTATAACATAAAATTCTGCAATTTGGTTAATTTTTAATTCATATAATATAAATCAATGTCACTATCACCAACTTGTTCCATTGCAGATAACTTTTTCATAAAAGCCATCCTTCTTCTTGCATTGACTTGTGATAGATGTATGCTGTTAGTGAAATAGGTGCCCTAGAGTCAATTGGATTGAGCTCTATTGTATTTATCACTGTACATTTTGTTGATATGTTAATA
>JANHAO010006362.1:0-21507 GCA_026873985.1 Saraca asoca
CAATTTAGTTCTTTTATACTAATTAAGGTTTCTTTTGACCATTGAGGGGTTACAAGTCCTAATTATCTTTATTAGATAGCTTACACATAAATAATTAGGATGTTACACATTATCATTGTAATTTTTTTTTATTTTAGTATTAAATTGGGTTTCAATTTGTTTTTGAAATTGTAGAAAAATATTATAGACATTAGATTTTAATTTTATGGGATAAAGCTAACAATATAGTGTAAAGTGATCCACAAACAAGATATAATATTTAAAGCCATCAATGGACATTGTGGGAGTTGGACCCCAAACATCAGAAGAAATATAATCAAATGGATGAGAACTCGAGACAATAGAGGAACCAAAAGGAAGTTTATGACTTTTGTTACTTTGACATTCAATACAATGAAGATATGAATAATTTTTAGAGCATGAGGAAAAGAAAAATTGTTGATAATTGAATTCAAAACTTTATAAGATGGCTTACCCAATTGAGGATGCTATAAATGAGTGGGATGTTTGATCATAGTGAAAGTCTTGGGTGAGTTGAATTTGAATGGCAAGTTATAGACATATCTACTATTTTGGCCTTGTAGTAAAGTCCTTCTTGTAACACAAACCTTCATAAGAAAAATAAGATGGGTGAAATTCAATAGCAACATTATTAGTCTTACAAAACTCTAAAACAGAAACTAAGTTACTAGACATGTTGGGAACACAAAGAGCATTAGGTAATGAAAAAGAAACATTAGAAGTTGTAAGTTGTATGGATCCAATGGGTCAAATTTTTAAACCTGTACCATTAACATCTAATTGCTACCTATACTAAACTTTCATAACAATTACGGATTTTGAAGTTTCAGTTAGCAATAATCACAATAGATAATCAACTAACAAACCCATTATATTAGAAAATCATCTTATGTAATCATAAATCAATTAAAATAGAAAAACAATAGATAATCAAATCAATAATAATTCAAAATAGATTACATCTCACACTTATAATAAATTGAAATAGAATTCCCTTGGATTGAAAAATGAGTATAGTAACTCATTACAAAGAAAATAAAACTAAAAAAAGAAGAAAAGCTGAGGTCTTGATTAAAAATATAATATTGTGGATCTTGCCCTTATTCCTTTAGGGGAATTTGTATACTCCTTTAATTATTGTAAACTCTTTGATTTTTATAAGATTGTAAAGAATTGTTTTGTGTTTAGATAAATTGAAGAGAATTAATTATTAAGTGTGCAAAATACAGAATTCACAATTGTACAACAAGAATTTAAAAGCGGGAGCTAAAAATAAAGATTCAATGTACAAGATTTTTAAAGTAGTTCAACTTGAATTGAAATTGCAATTCAAGTTTACTCCACTAGATAATCTTCAACCAGAGTACCACTTTGATTATAAAATCATCAGGATTAAAATAGGCTCCTGAAATACCAATTTTACACACAAGAATTACAATAGAAATCTTGCTAATGTAGAAGAATTTAACTTGGCTTTTCTAAACCTAAAACCACAAGAATTAAAATAGGCTTTTGCTAACCTATACAAGGTTTCTATCAACCTAGAAATCTTAAAAAGAAAATCAAAGTAAAGTAGAAAACACAATACCAAAAAGTTTGAGAGAAAATTCTCAAACAGCTAATGTGAATTCTATAGAAATTTGATATGAAGTCCTTTTGATTCAATGATGTAATAAGGTAGAATCAAATCTGAATAATCTTTGATTACTCAAAGATATTTCATACTTGAAAGAGAAAGAAAAACTATGTAATCTTATGTAAACTGAAGGTAGTTAGGGGTTTTATAACTACTGTAACCAATTATAACAAAATAACTAATTTTCAGTTTGTGAATCGATTCTTGAATCAATTCAGAGTAAAATCCCAACCTTTGATTTTAAGAATTTTTGAAAGTTATTCTTCATGAATCAATTGATAAATCAATTTGTATAGATTTTTCAACATGAATCGATTCTCAATGTATAAAATAGTTTTATAAAATCCGTACTTATGAAAATTTTCTGTTTGAAAAATATTTAATTTTTCTTTCTTCAAATTATTTATACCTCATTATATCAGATAAAAAATATTTTCTTGAATCAAATTTCATTTGAATTCACTTACAAAAGATCCTATAAAAATAAAATGATTCCTAATTCTAGTTTGGGATCTCTTGAATCATATATACTTTGAATCTACAAATTAAATAAAATATTAAAATATATTGATAGATAATAATATAAATGATTTAGATTAAAATTATTTTTTAACATCAAAACCAAGGAAAAAATGTATAGCTAGGGTAACCTAAGCTAATAAAAGGTCTAAGAGAGAATTGTCTCTATTCTACCCCAAAGGAATTCCTATTTATATTAAAAAAATAATAAAAGAGATTAACCCTTAATATTGGAGTGATATTCAAGTAATCCTGATTTAGTTTGGATTTTAATTAATACAGTTTCCTTTTCTAGCTTTGGCTATTGATTTCAGCTAGACAAGGAAAGAATTAGATTTTCATCTTTTCTAAAAAGTTATAACCCTACTCTACAACAATTTGATAAACTAAGCAGTTTAAAATAGAGATTCTTAACTCAAGTTATGGACCAAAAATTAAAATAGGTCCAGAGTAGTCCAACTCATATCAGATTCTATAACTACACTTCACAAAGAGCCCTATATGAAAGTTGTATATATGGATCTTAGCTTTGTAATAAGCTTAAGTTTGTACCAATCAGAGGTCTATAGCTCTAGATGACAATAAACTATTGTGACTGATTTAGACTTCAACAAGGTCAGCATTTTCCTTTAACTTGTAGGTTAATTTTGTCCCAACAAATATCCAAACTGGGCTTAAAACTCTACATAATAATTGTAGGTCTTTGTCTTATTTTTTTCAATGGTATTAGAATCATCCCAAATGGAGGTCTCGAATAAAACAATGTCAAAAGACTAAAATAGGACATAAGTGACTCTATTTGGTATATAAACTTGAAACAAGACTAAATGTAAAAGAAATAAAATATATAATTATTATTCTCATCATAATTCAAAGTTTTTTAACTTTGGTTTACATATATGGTACAAGGTTTGACAGTGAAAGAAATGGAAGTGCTTTGTGATGATATTAAAATACATCTAGACATTTGTTAGGTAGCATCCACCTACATAGAATATTAGGAGGTATTATCATTTATTAACTCTTAAGTTTAGTCATTTATAATCACAATACCAAGCTTGTGTTCTCACATACACTTGGGTACAATCATGTCATAGAGTCGTATGTGAAAATTAAACTATCTGCAAATACAATAGCCCTAATATTTGCTTCACAATTCTGAGTGTTACTAGAAATAACTCTTTATGAAAGTATGACCTTTTGGGATGTATAGATAATTTTTTATCATCAATTTCTTTTGCAATTTTTTTAGTGTTCTTGTGCAAAATTCATTTATGCACAATATAGTCTTTCCCTCAATTTTACTATTATGATCTATACATGGTCTTCAATCAATTTTACTATTATGATTTACTACAGCTTATGAAAACTTGTCTTTCTTTGTCACTTGTTATAGGCAAAAAATGGCTTCAAGAGAACGAGCCCCCGAGCACGACGAAAGCCGAGCCCTTCGCCTCGCCAAAGGCGCCCAGCAAGCTTTGCTTTGCCCTCTGTCTGAAAGTGACACAGTGAAGTCATCCCATACCATCTCACAAAGCAAGCCTCACCTCGCTCGTCGCAAGATAGTGATACAGTGAGGTGATCATAAGGCCAGTTTGACAAGCAGCCGACTATCCTGCTTGAGCCCGCTACCTTGCTACAGCAGCACCAAGCTTGCTATAACGGTTCCCATGACAACCCCGAGCCAGGAATTCCCACTCGAGATGCTAAGCACCTCGCATGGTAAAGCAGTACCATGCGACAGATGCAGATAGACACAGGTCTACAGCCAACCAAGGAGACCCATCCCGCAGCCTATATCTGCAATAGCTGAGTTGTAGTCTTTTATTATCTTTTCCATTTATATTTTGATGTAACACAACTGTAGCCTGTAAATAATGCATGTAACTCCTCCTTCCTCTGTAAATAGGATTGCATTGTTAGAAGAGAGGGAGAGGTTGAACTTTGTAAGCAGAAACTCTGCCAAAATTACTTTCCAATACATTAATAAAATCTCCGCCGTGGACATAGGGTCTGGTGTCCCCCGGATTTGGCCAAACCATGTTAAACCGGTGCCTCTTTCTTCTCCGCTCTTCTCTCTTCTACTTTGTTTATTTTGTTGATTCTACTTCATTTGAACTGGCTATAGGTCAGAGATCCTATAAGAATCTCCCCGTTGGTTGAGATTTGGTTTCCCCGTATGAACTAAATTTCAATGTCAACATTTTGGTTCCGTCTATGGGGATCTTGCCTATTCTGGTTCGTTTTCGCTGCAATGGCCAAGGGGAGAGTCACTAGAACCTCGAATGCACAACTCCATCTTTCGAATGGCCATGTTTCGACAACAGACTTGTCCACTGATCCTATCATCAGAGCAACTATAGGTGTTCCTCCAACCAATTCGATACAACTAGTTCTCATCGCTAGTGGCACCGATGGACCACAGACCTGGCTTCAATATTAGGAGAAACTTGAGCACATGGTAGGAGAACTGACTAAGGCAGTCACATTGTTAGCACAAGGTGTGCAGAGATAGGCTAAAGCCTCAATGCTTGTAAATGTTCTTTAGCGGCAACAAATACGACATCCGAATGATCCCAACCAAGATCATACTCCAGCTTGTTGCTCGTGAGAGAAAACCCCAGGTCGCAAGCCCCACGACATTGGAGATTAAAGCACCTAACGGTCATCTAGCCAACACTCTGGGGTATGGGACCCATTAGTTGGATAGCTATTCCAGAATATGGCTCAGTTGGAGGAACGCCTCTGAGCTCTGGGTAGTCGAGCTTGCTGTAAGGAATGATCGCCACTCTCTGAGGAGATTGAAGCTTGACCTCTACCGCTCAAGCTTAGGGTCCCTGCGATCCCATTGTATAATGGGGATTCTGATCCATATGATTATCTGGACGCGTTCAACATTCAGATGGACTTGTAGACAAATGACCCCTTGGTCAAGTGTCGGGTGTTTCCGGCCACATTGGGGGTGTGCCTTGAGCTTGGATCAGAAGCCTCCTGACTCGCTCAATCGACAGTTAGGAAGACTATCAACAGAAGTTCATCAACTAGTATCGAGCACTGAAGAGATAGTTAGTGCCACCCTACCACCTCGCTATGGTCTTTTAACGTAAGTAGGAGTCGCTAAAGGATTACATAACTAGATTCAGGCTCAAGGCAAATTCAGTGGAGAATCCATCTGAAGAAACCATGTTGGCCACCATCTCTACGAGACCCCGTAAAGATGGGAAACTATACAAAAGTCTATATAAGTCCCCGGTCAAGGACCTCGCTAGGTTCTATGAGTGGGCTGCCATGTAGATCAAGTGGGAAGAGACCTTCAGCTCAGAAAAGTCTGATAAGAAGGATGAAAGGGCCAATTCCTCTCATGGCAAAAGGAGGAATGACGTGGATCAAGATGATCACTCCACCAAGCGGATGATGAATAAGCCCAAAAAGCCCAAGGGTGAACGAACCCAGTATCCGGACCATTATGAACAATTTAGCATCCTATCATATTCTCAGGATAGGATCTTTATGATAGAAAGGGATAGGGAAGATTTCGGGGTGCCTCCACCTTCTATAATCCCCTACAGACAAAGAAACTAGGAAGAGTTTTATGCCTTTCATAATGAGGCTGGTCACGGCACATCAAACTGTTAGACCCTTAGGGAGGCGATTGAGGATTTGATCAGAAAAGGACATCTAAGGGAGTATGTGGTACAGCCCTCAAGGCAGCTACCCCAGCCTTCTCCATGCAATACTAACCAAGAGCCGGGGGGCTCGGTCCTAATTGTATATTGATGTTGTGTTTCAAATTTTGAGGCAAACATAATTGTTACTTTTTTAATTTTGCTAAAAGTCAATTGTCAATTGATTTAATGTCATTCATTATGCTTTCTTTGCTTCCAAGGGCTGGCAATATCTGTAGCTCGCATGCGGTCAACATATTGCAAATTTCATTAGAGACTTCATACTTTATGCCAACGATGATCCTTGATCCCGTTGAGGCCCCTCAGAGCTCATTCCAGAGAAGAATTGATAAACACTTAACCAGTTGAGCTGCGGACTCACTGAGGAGTGGAGTCGCTCAAAACAAACTCACTTAACCAGTTGAGCTTCGGGCTCGCTGAGGCGTGGAGACGCTCAAAACAAACTCACTTAACCAGCATAGTTGTGGGCTCGCTGAGGCGTGGAGATGCTCAAAACAAACTCACTTAACCAGTTGAGCTGCGGGCTCATTGAGGCATGGAGACGCTCAATATAAACTCGTTTCACTAGCGCAGCTTCATGCTCACTAAGGTGCGAAGGTAGTAAAAAAACACTCACTTCGCCAGTGCAGCTACATGCTCGTTGAGGTGCAGAGGCACTCCTAAATACTCAATGCCAGCATGACTCCATGATTGCTGAAGCATAAAGAATTGACGGGTCGATCATTCGCCTAAGGCAATAGAATGTTAAACCTCATAGCTTTCATGCGAATTTAATAAAGTCGCAGCTCTCATGCGTACTCATTTATTTGGCCATGAGATCGGCCTAAGCACGAGATCACTTACACACTAGCCGCTGGACATGTGTCATGGGAGACGTGGCCCAGTGCAGATGGAATGATAGTCTCGAGAAAAGGTTAATGATTTAAGCCTCGAAAACTTACAACTCCCGGTCCGTAAAGCACACCGAGAGTTGGGGGGCTTATGTTATAGGCAAAAAATGGCTTCAAGAGAACTAGCCCCCTAGCATGACGAAGGTCGAGCCCTTCGCCTCGCCAAAAGCACCCAGCAAGCTTCGCTCCACCCTCCGTCTAAAAATGGCATAGCAAAGTCATCCTGTACCATCTCACAAAGCAAGCCTCGCCTCGCTCATCGCAAGATAGCGATGCAACGAGGTGATCATAAGGCTAGTTCAACAAGCAACCGACTACCTTACTCGAGCCTTCTACCTCGCTATAGCAACACCAAGCTCGCTACAACGGTTCCCATGACAACCCCGAGCTAGGAATCCTCGCTCGGGACACCAAGCACCTCGCATGGTAAAGCAACACCACACGACGGATGCAGACAGACGCAGGTCTATAGCCAACCAAGGGGACCCACCCCGCAGCCTACATTCTGCAACAATTGAGTTGTAGTCTTTTATTGTCTTTTCCATTTATATTTTCATGTAACACAGCTGTAGCCTGTAATTAATGCATGTAACTCCTTCTTCCTCTATAAATAGGATTGCATTGTTAAAAGAGAGGGAGAGGTCGAACTTTGTAAGTAGAAACTCTGCCAAAATTGCTTTCCAATACATTAATAAAATCTCCACTATGGACGTAGGGTCCAGTGCTACCCGGATTTGGCTGAACCACGTTAAACCGGTGCCTCCTTCTTCTCCATTTTCCCCTTCTTCTTCTCTGTTTATTTTGTTGATTCTACTTCATTTTGAACCGGCTATAGGTCAGAGATCCTATAAGAATCTCCCCGTTGGCTGAGATTTGTTCTCCCCGTACGAACCAAATTTCAACATAAACATCACTTATTACAATTCAAAATTTTTTAGCTTTGTTGACATATATGGTGCAGGGTTTGACAATGAAAGAAATGAAATAGCTTTGTGATGATATTGAAATGCATCTAGACCTTGATAAGGTAACATCCACCTACGTGGCACATAAGGAGGTATTATCCTTTGTTAACTCTAAAGTTTAGCATCTCACAAGTCCTAATCTTTCCATAATTTATATTTTAATGGACTATAGTTATGACATTACTATAGTTATGATACTAAGTTCTTGAATCAATCTTTTTTTAGAGTAATGCTTGGTCTACTGTCCAAGTGTGATCTTTGGTTCATTTTGTTGTCTACCAAAATAAGTTCTTTGAGTAAGAATTAGTACATCCTTACTGCATAGTTGGTAGCTCCAGATAAGAGAGATATGAATTCATCTGTTTTTCTTTATATGGAATATGTTAACAATTCACTCTTTTCATAAGAATTTCTTTTCCTATAATTTAAGAATTGTTCAGTATCAGTTTTGTTAATAGTTGTTGCTGTTAAAATGTAGAACATACTCTATATTACTATTATTTAAACTTCTTCATTTAATTTTTTATTATTTTCTAAATGTCCTGGCTGATATCAAGTGCTATATTTTCAATGCACTTGATCATCATGATCTCAAACTAATAATTGTTGTTTTGTACATTAATTACAATATGGCATTTGTTGCATTGTAATATTTTTTCTAACCACTTGCTCAAGAATCATATTACTCTTTTCGCTTGTATGTATGGCTTTGTAGTCTGTATACTTATGTCATTTTTTAGTAACAACGCTTATGCATAACTTAAACTCCATATTTGAATCAAATGAAATATATGCATACTATTCTTCCCATTCATACAATAAGATCTTATTGACATCTGACTTTCTTTTCCCCTATACATAGATCTATTATATTATTAATTTTCATGGTAAACTTACAATAGAAATATTCCAATTACAATAAATGCATTCAAAAGGTTACGTCATATTTATGATCCTCACATGATACAATATAAGGGAACACCATTTGGAGAATTAAGTTCTCATGTCTTTGGAAAAGCTGATATTGCATATGGGTAATCATTATTTTTCTATTTTAAGTGAAATTTTGTTTCAATAGTTTAACTAAATAACCAAATTCTCCTAGCTATGCTCTGGATTCACTTTTCAAGTTTCTGAATATGCAGGGTTCTTTATTGTTGATTTCTCTTTATATTTTTTTTCTTTTCATTGTTGGTTTCTCTATATACTTCTTACAAGTTTAGCATCAATTGTTATTATTCTTACTATATAAAGTGATTGATTTCTTCAATAGCTAACCATGAAGGGAAACTTGGTCGAAGTCATAATTTAGCACAAAATTTATGACCTACAACTGGAGCTGAACTAGAATCATAATTTAGGCCGAAGCTAGAATCATAATTTAGAATTAAGACAAGCTCGTGAGCATCCTTTTGGTTTGAGACAAACCTATGATCATGAAATTTGCTTGGCACATTCTCATGACCATTTTTTGCTATGGTTGTTTTTATTCTTTTAATTCTTTTTGTTTTTCTTTGTTTTCGTTATAGTGGAAATTATCTAGAAATAGGTTTCTTTGCACAAATTTATGCAATATACATCTATAGTATTCCATATATTGTTTTCCTTTCTCAACCTTTATTTTCTTTGTGATTGGTTCTACTTTTTTTACATTATTCTTATATGCCTAATTTGGTTACATTCTTTGTAGATTTTCTTTTCAATGTTTTTCTTTATTATTTAGCTTAAAGGAGAATAGTATATGTTTATTGCAAGCTTAGTAACAACTTGTTATATGTGAAAATCGATTCGTCTTGGACAGATGTGCGAGAAACCTAAGAACGACAAAAAGACCTATCAGAAGAACTATCTGGATCACTATGCCTTTAATCTGCGTCACGAGTGCGATCCCTCGGCTTAAACTTGAACCCAACAGAGCGAGTCCGAGATCTCAATCTTGATAATGTGCACAACCTCAGACTATGTGATCCACTCAGTGAAGTGCGAGCAGCGACGTGAAGCTCGCCAGATAGAATACTGAGTCATGTCTTGCCCTAACTGACAAATAGGGTCTTGCCTGCAGAAGATGGCTTGCAGCAATCGAAAGTAGAAGATTTGTCCTGTAAATTCTATCTTGTACAATAAATGCCGATGTAATAGATTTACTACATATATAATTATCATTGTAATCTCCTTCCCTCTATAAATTTGAGGAAGGAGCCCCTTTATAAGGAGAGACTGAGATTACATATTGAGACTCTACCAAAACGGAGATCAAATATTGTAGAAATATTATCTCAATAACACACTACCATGGATGTAGGGTCCAGCACTGTCTAGATTTGGCTGAACCACGTTAAATTGGTGCCTTCTTCTTCCCTGCTCCTCCCTTCATTTCTGTCTGTTTTACTGCTCTATTTTATCCGAACCGGTCGAAGGCTAGAGATCCTATATGAATCCCCCTCATTGGCTGGAGTTTGGACCTTTACCAAAATTCAATGTCAAAATTTTGGCACTATCTGTGGGGATCTCGCCTATTCTGACTCGTTTCTGCTGCAATGGCTCAATTGGAGGAGTGCCTCCGAACTCCGAGTGATCGAGCTCACTATGAGAAATGGTCACCCTTCTCTGAGGAGATCAAAGCTCAAACTCTCCCTCTCAAGCTTAGGGTCCCTAGGATCCTGTTGTATAATGGGGATTCTGATCCATATGATCACCTGGACGCATTCAACATTCAGATGGACTTGTAGACAACTGACCCCTTGATCAAGTGCCAGGTGTTTCCAGCCACATTAGGAGGTGTGCCTCGAGCTTGGTTGAGAGGCCTCCCACCTTGCTCAATTGGCAGTTGGGAAGACTATCAACAGAAGTTTATCAGTCAATATCAAGCACTAGAAAGACAACTAGTGCCTTCCTGCCACTTCGCTATGGTTTTCCAATGCAAGCATGAGTCGCTCAAGGACTGCATTGCTAGATTCAGACTCAAAGCCAATTCAGCAAAGAATCCATCCAAAGAAACCATGTTGGCCGCCATCTCTACGGGGACTTCATAAAGATGGGAAATTATACAAAAGCCTATATAAGTCCCCGATCAAAGACCTCACCGAGTTCTATGAACGGGCTACCAAGCAGATAAAGTGGGAAGAGACCTTTGGCTCAGAAAGGTCCGATAAGAAAGATGAAAAAGTCAGTTCCTCTCGTGGTAAGATGAGACACAACGTGGACCAAGGTGACCATTCCGTCAAGTGGACGACCAAGAAGTCCAAAAGGCCCAAGAATGAATGACCTTAACATTCGGACTGTTATGAATAATATAGTATCCTATCAGATTCCCAAGATAGGATCTTCATGACAGAAAAGAACAGAGAAGATTTCGGGGTGCCCCCGCCCTCTAGGATTCATTTTAGGCGGAGGAATAATTAAGAATTCTGTGCCTATCACAACGAGGCCGATCATGGTACTTATAATTGTTAGGCTCTCAGGGAGGCAATTGAGGACTGGATCAAAAGAGGACGTCTAAAGGAGTACGTGGTATAGCCCTTAAGGAAGCTACCCCAACCTTCTCAGCGCAATACCAACCAAGACCTGGGAGGCCTCTGTCTAAGTTGTATTTTAATGTTGTATCTCAAATTTTGAGGTGGATGTAATTGTCATTTCTTCATTTCTGTCAAAAGTTATTTGCTAATTGATTTAATGTCATTCACTTTGCCCTCTTTGCTCCCAAGTGTTAGCAATATCTGCAGCTCACAGGTGGTCAACATATCGTGAATCTTATCAAAGAATTTATACTTCACACCAACCACGACACTCGATCTAGTTGAGCCCCCCCGGAGCTTATTTCATAGAAGAATTGATGATAATTTAGCCAGCGTAGTTGTGGGCTCGCTGAGGCATGGAGACGCTCAAATTAAACTCACTTAACTATTTAAGCTGTGGGCTTGCTGGGGCGTGGAGACGCTCAAAACAAACTCATTTAGCCAGCATAGCTGCGTGCTCGCTGAGGTGTGGAAACACTAAAAAACACTCACTTCACCAGCGTGGCTTCGTGCTTACTGAGGTGCGGAGGCACTCTTAAAACACTCAACACTAGCGTGACTCTGTGATCGCTGAAGCATAAGGAATTAATGAATCAATTATACGCCCAGGGCAACGAAACTGTTGAATTTCACAGCTCTCATGCACACTTATCTATTTGGCCACGAGATCGGCCCGAGCATAAGATCGCTCATTAGTTTCACAGCTCTCATGCGAACTTATTCCCATACACATTAACTTATCTATATATTTGGCCATAGGATTGGCCCAAGCATGAGATTGCTTATGCGTTAGTCGCTTAGACAGTTCAAACCAGAACGTTTGCTAAAAGAAAATGGCAACAACAAACAAAAATTACAGAAAAGTAATTTTATTCATTGAAAGGCCTGGAAGAGGTAGTATTACTTCAGAAAGCTCTGAGTACAAACTAAACTAAATACAAAAAAAAACCTATGACTAAGAAGAAGGGCTAGCCTTGGGGAGTCGTGCCTCAATTTATTAGGGACCGCATACTGCAGCTTTCTTCTTCCAATGCACAATTAACAGCAGTGCTACATCCCTTCATCTTTGACCACCTACTCCTCTTGAAGGAAGCACACCAGGAAGCCCCAGGAGCTTGGCCGGCCGAACAATTGCCTCACGACGGGACTGAGAGGACACAGTCTGGGATCCATACGAGATCCTTCCACGTTATCAGGGAAGATAAGTCTTCTAAGTTGCATATGCAGCAGACCATACATGCCTCTGTTGAAGGCCAGAATGCCAAAAATGGTGGAAGTCTATCAAGAAACTCCATGGCTTGAGTGAAGAAGCAGAAGGGATTGTGTCTTCCTTATATAGAATCGGAGATGTTTCCATCGAAGAATCTGGACCCATTTCCCCAACCGTCATCATTACTGGCCTCAAGAAAGGATAAGTTGACCTAGCAATAGCCGTTGGACATGTGTCATGGGAGACTTGGCCTAGTGCAGATGGAACGACAATCTTGAGAAAAGGCTGACGATTCAAAAATTGAAAAGTGTTGACTCCTAGCCGGCAGAGTGAGCTATGAGTTGGGGGGCTTATGTTATATATGAAAATTAGTTCATCTTGGATAGATGTGTGAGAAGCCCAAGAGTGACAAAAAGATCGGTTAGAAGAACTGTTCAGATCGCTATGCCTTTAATCTACATCATGAGTGCGACCCCTCAGCTCGAACTCGAACTAGACAGAGCAAGTTCGAGATCTCAATCTTGATAATGTGCGCGACCCTAGACTATGCAATCTGGTCAGCAAAGTGTAGGTAACGATGTGAAGATCGCCAGATAGAATACGGAGTCATGTCTTAGCCCAACGAATAAATGGGGTCTTCCCTGCAGAAGACGGCTTGCAGTAGCCGAAAGTAAAAGATTTAGCCTATAAATTCTATCTTGTACAATAAATGCTGATGTAATAGATTTATTGCATATATAATTACCATTGTAACCCCATTCCCTCTATAAATATGAGGAAGGGGCCCTCTGTAAGAAGAGACTGAGATTACATATTGAGACTCTGCCAAAATGGAGATCAAACACTATAGAAATATTGTCTCAATAATATACTATCGTGGACGTAGGGTCCAGTGTAGTCTGGATTTGGTCAAACTATGTTAAACCAATGCCTCCTTCTTCCCTGCTCTTCCTTTCATTTCTGTCTGTTTTACTGCTCTATTTTATCTGAACCAGTCGAAGGCTAGAGATCCTGTAAAAATCCCCCTTGTTGGCTGGAGTTTGGACCTTTACCAAAATCTAACGTCAACATAACTATTGTTATTCAAGCTATATAGAGTGATTGATTTCTTCAAAGGCTCACTATGAAGGGAAACCTTGTCAAAGTCATCATTTTGGTGCACAAATTATGACTTATAGTTGGTGTTGAAACAGAATCATAATTTGGGCCTAAGCCAAACCCATGATTTGGAATCAAGACAAGCCTATAAGCATCATTTTGGTCCGGGACAAATCATAATCATGAACTTGTGCTTGGAACATGCTCATGATCTTTTTTTTTTTTGCTATGGTTATTTTTATTCATTTATTTTCTTTTTACTTTTCTCTATTTGCATTATAGTTAAAATTATCTAGGCATAAATTGTTTTACATGAATTTATGTAATACATATCTATAGCATTGCATGTGTTCTTTTCTTTTCTCAATCTATGTTTTCTTTGTGATTTGTTCTATTTTTCTATAGTATTGCATATCTATAGTATTGCAATCTTTATAGATTTCTTCTTCAATGTTTTTCCTTTATTGCTAAGCTTTATTTTTTCATGTATCCTTTATGTATGATTTAATTTGAAAGACATCTAGAGGAATTTTTTTTCATCTTAGTTATGTTTTATTTTACATAATAAAATAACATACATTAATATATATGTTGCACCTCTAAATTATGTTTGAATTGGTTTGAATAGTGTTATTTGGATATAATTTCTACCTTTTTGTTGTTATTGTATTTCATTGCATAATTATCTCATGAAAATGTTGTTTCAGTATTTAGGGTGTAGGTATTCATCATTCTCTCTATATAATGAAAGAAGTATTAAATAGTATACCATTCTAGTAGTGCAAATATATGAAATCATAAATAGTTAAGTGTATTACTATTCTTAAAAAATGTGTCTAAATAGATTCACTCTCAAAGAAAATTCCAAATGGAGTTCATTTGGATACTTGACAACATTCAACTATCAAATTGATACTGTGTGCCTCCTTTAGTAGTAGTGTTTCCTATCATACATTGGTTACTGGCTAATTGTCTAGTATATTACTATTATTAAAACATATGTCTAATAGAAAAGAATTTTGTGTTTAATTCAATTCCTCTTATTTATACAATTTTTGTTTCCATTTTTTCTATTTCATTTCAATTCTTCACTTTATAATTGTTTCTCTCATATTTTTCCATTAAAACTCCTTTGCATCTTCAAATATTGTCACAACCCAAACTTCTGGTCATAATTGACATCAATATCAATCCTTGATTGATAATCATTAGCCTTTAATCTATCTCTTTACTATTCATTTATACTTATACTTGTTTTGATACTTCCTACTTACATATACTTAAACTTGATTAATTAATAGAGGCATCATAAATGTATAGACAAAGAAAGAAACATTGGCATATAAACATGTTTTTATAATATACAGAGTCACCACCAACCATGGTGCACATTCATTTAGACTTTTGTTCAATAAGCTCTTAACAAGTTCTTAATAAATATACACTCCTAAAGGACTCTCTACGGTAGTGGTATTTACATCAGCAATGACTTCCATGAAATTATTGCCCATTCTTACTTGTTAGAGGTGGGTTAACAACACTTTCTTGATAATCTGAAAAATAATCCATAGAATAGTGAGTCTGGGGCTCAATGAGGTAAATCTATACCTAACTTATGAATTTATCAACATTTAACCAAGCACATATACATCATATCTTCATAAAGCATAACTCATGCTAGAATTAAAAAACACATCTTAAACACCTAGATAATTAACCTTTAAGTAATATCATAATATATTTTAATTGTTACACTATAAAAAACCATGATCCTCTCATGGCCTCAAGCCATTCTCATCAATCATTATATGAACAGGTCATAGTACTATATTACTTTCTAGCATTTCCAAGATTAAGTCTTTACATAAGTTTATGTCACATTGTCTTATCACATTAAATCTTCTTTCAAAATTTCTTGGAATAATAGTTATAAATCATACTATTCACATATCTTCAAGTCATCAATAACCATGTCACATAATCAAGTTATATTTTATCACATTCTAATGTATTCAAAATAACAATTCCAATAAACAACAAAATAAAGAAAAGCAATGTAAATCTTCTTTTTACTGTGATCTAGCCATAATCCACTTGTCCCAATCTTTCTCATGCCTTATGCCACTCGTTACATATTGGAATATGTAGATCCAGGATTTGATTCATTATTTTCCATCATTCTCATATCATTCTCAACATTGTGTACCATTCCATGTCTAACAGGCATGCATGAGCCTTATACCATATAATCATTTACAATACTTGTAATTCCAACAACAATCATAACATCACATCATCATTTACTTTTCAATATCTCATGCACATTATCAAACCTTATACCATAATATTACTCATAGTAATTGCATTTCCACAATCATAGTCATTCATCACTTGTCATCTCATGTTTCATGGGGAATTTTCAAGTATCTTAATATTATCATTTCTCATCACATTATCATGTCATCTATCAGTTACATACATTTTATATCATCTTTATCATATATATCACATATCACTGCCATGATATATCAAATACCAATTCTTAAAGAATATTCAAACTTAGATGTCATTCATAATTATATAGGTCCCATTATTATAACAAATATCATGATCATTTTCCTATTACCCACTTATAGACCATCATTTCATTACTGTCTCAAACACACATTCTCTATCTTGCTATCTTTATAAGTATCCACATTGCTTTCATAACATTTGTGTACAAACAATTAGTAGGTTAATTAGTATTGACTTAGAAATTACTCATTCATGACTTTTCATCTATTTCATTCAACTTAATTGCATTTCATGTAAGTTTAGATCTAAAGAAATAACATAGTTTTTAAAGAGAAAGAAGTTTTAACTGAAAAGAGTGGAAAAATTCTCAAGGTGCGACCAAAATCATAAGTAGAATCAAGTTTGAACACATAAAATCGAGGAAATTCAATTAAAAATGCAAGTTTGCTCACCAAAATTTGAAAAATTTCAAGAAGTTTGAATTTAAACATGATTTGAATCATAATCAAAATAAAAAATAGAGTAGGAAATATCGATTTGAATTGTACAAATTTAATTCAAAATTTGACTTGAATCATAAGATCAAAATTGCTGGATTTTTGTGAACATGATCCTAGTTTAGTTCAAAAGGTTGCAATTCGACTTGCACAAGTAGGTTTTGCATGAAAATAACAAAAAACAAAAATAGAGGAAGTAACTTTATTTTCAACCTTTTATTGTAGATCCTTATTTCAACATGTTTGAAAGTTTAAATAAGTTTATAACTTCGCTATTTCCATAGCAAACCATACAACATCTCAATAAATCCATTCAAGCTGAAATTTGGCTACACAATCACTAAGACTCATCTTATCCATTTGCACAAATTAATGAATAGATTATAAAAAAAAACACATTATAATTCACAAGAAAGGTAAGAATTACTCACCTTAGCAACTAGAAACAAACAACTCAAATTAATCTCACAAAGATCTTTCATATTCTTCAAGAACACAAAAGAAGAGCCTATTAGCTTTTAGATTTTCCATGGATTTTTCCTCTTCAACTAATCATATATGATTAAATTATGGTTCCATTTAATAGAAATAAGCTATATCTAATAGATTCAAGCTCTAAAACACCATAAAAATTAGATTGATTCATAGGTTGAATAGTGATGTGAATAGTGACAATAGATTTAAAAAATTCTTGACTCAACTTTTACTCCATGAATCAACAAGATTTTGATGTCAAATTGAAGAGGAAGAAGAGAGAAATCAACTATACATATTTAAGAAATTATCATAGAAGGATGATGGAGTACTTGAAGAGAGAGAAGGAGAACTTGTAGATAGAGAAAATGAACTTAGAGAATAAGCAAATGGATTGCAGAAGCAACTAAAAATAGACATAAAAGGAAGGGGACAACGGCCTCTTGAGGGGCAAAAGTGGAAAAGAAAAATTGGCCAACTTCCTTTGACTTCTTCCTCAATAAGTTTTATAATTTCTCTTGTTTAATGACTTTGCCAATTTCTTCACCTAAAGTCTAAAATTGACATGCTCACCGATCACCAATGGCCATGAAAGTTTGATACAAATTAGTTAAATTAATTACCTATGTAATAACTATAAGTTTACACACACTAGACACTTGTAGCCTTAGTTTTGATCTTTCCAAAGTTTTTCAAAAATTAAATTTTGAAAACACAAATTTCACTCCATAAGCATCCAAATTGAGAACTTCCACTTTCTAAAGATCCCTATCATTCATAAAAAAAAATTTCCACTATGTTTGAACACATTGTATCCCAAAATGTATGGTTTTAAATTCTTGAACTTTTCAAAGTTCCCCCTTTTTGGATTTTTCAAAAAGCCATTCTATTACCGAAATTCATTTTAGAAAATTCAAGATGTTACAAATATATATCAAGTAAAACTTATGGGCTCCATAGATGCATATCAACTAGCCATTAACCGTTGTAAGCTCCTCAAGTAGCTCACAAAGAGTTTTGCTCAATTTTTTCTACTTTATGCAAATGTCAAATTTCATGTATATATTTTCCTTTTTTTTAGATGAATAGTGTAAAAGATTGTATCACTATCTATATGTTCCCCTATTTTGAAGATTCTCTATCATTTGAAGTTTAGATATTTTCTTTTGACTTTGGTCACAAGCAAAGTTCAAATTATGAACTTTTAGTTGTTAGTGCGTTACTTTCTATTGTTTAACTTCATTTATTGTTGATACAATTATCAATGGAGTTCTATATTTTTATTTTCTTCAAATTGTTCAATGGCTCAGATGATGCTTTATTTTCTTTTGATTTAATTTTATTTTACTATGGTTAATTAAAAGAATAAAAAGCCTATTTGCAAGTTGTTATGTTTTAATCTAGTGTTCTGTTGATAGCAAAAATTAAGTTTAGGATACTATTACTAATTCTAAACATTTTATATTATTCATAACTTAAATTTGTGCAACAGTTTTGCTTTAGTTTACTCTATTTTTCTATTAGTTTAAGGCTTCATTTGGTTATTATTGTACTTAAAGTGGATCATCCAATTTATAAGTCATTTTTTTCCTTCAAATTTGTTCCATCTCTACTTCCTATCACCCAAAACCCCTCTTCCCTCATAATCTTCATTGATTTCTATTCCCTTATGAAGTGTTGGTACTCATATTTGAATTATGATCTAAAGAAAGGAGGCTAGCCACTAGAGGAAGACATGCTCTTATATGAGGTAATTCCTTATAATTGTTCAAAGTTTTTAACTGAAATATGAGTATTGAATGGGTTAGTTTGGAGAAGTTCTCTATAATGTATGCTGCAAGTGTAGTTTTTGTGTGCTTTTCTAGCCACAACCCAAGTTACTACTCTTCCAATTAAATTTTAGTTTAATCATCCAATGTTAGGGTTCTTTTGTTATGATTTATACAGCTTATGAAAACTTGTCTTTCCTTGTCACTTATTACAATTCAAAGTTTTTCAGCTTTAATTTACTTGTATGGTGCATGGTTTGACTATGAAAGAAATGGAAGGGCTTTGTGATGATATTGAAATGCATCTAGACCTTTGATAGGGTGACACCCACCTAAGTAGAATATTGGGAGATATTACCTTTTTTCAACTCTTAAGTTAGTCGTTTATAGTCATAATACCAAGCTTGTGTTCTCACATACACTACGATACAATCATGTCTTAGTGCTATGTGTGAAAATTAAACTATTTGCAACTACAATAGCCCTAATATCTACTTCACAATTCTTGGTGTCCCTGATAACAACACTTTGTGAAATTATGACCAAGTTAAGTAGCAGCATAGTGTAGCTAACTATTATAATGAACTACTTTTTGTGAAATACATTATATAATGAACCAACTCTTTATGCTTTCCTCTAAAAACATTTTGTTTTTCCCTTTTTGATACTTATTCTTTGCATGTAGCTGATGTAGTCGATTGCCATGTACTTTTTATCATTTTCTTATTTTATGTTATTGCCTCTGCTGACCTTTAGAGTTTTCTATTGATGGATCCATATCTAAATAAACTTCTCTTATAGTTTTAATTATCAAATTAAACTCTTTTGTTTTAATTATTCATGATTACTATAGATTAGAGATTATTCTCATATTCTTACCCTACCCACACTAATTCTTGACATTTAGAGGTAGCCTTTGGCAAATTAATTTGTGTTTTCTTTTTGTCTTGTATTCTATATATTTAGTACTTGAACTTGAATATTTTGTTCTTGTGCTCTATTAATATGTGTTTGTGTGAACAATTTTTCTTTGTTTACACTTTTTATTGGTAATTGTTAATGTAGATTAGATACAACTCTAGTATTGATTTTTTTATTGTTCTTCATTATTACATATTAGAGACAACTCTTATATTCTTCCCTTCCATACATTCATTGAATTAGATTATTGTTATCTCTTGGGTCATCAAATTACATCTTTTTGCCTTTTATTATAAATATTCAACACTTGAATATTTTATTTTTTTACTTTTTTTTCCATCTCTATGTTTGTGTGTATGAGAGAGAGAGAGAGAGAGAGAGAGCCTTGACCTTTTACTCTGATAATTAATTTTTTCAATGTATATTTTTCCTATATAGTAGGAATACTACCTTTTCTTGGATCTGATGTAATGTTATTTTTATGTTTTTGGGTCTCATTGATTGGCCTTTTAGGCATATTGACCCGATAAAGAATTCATCATCACTGCTTCTATCGAGAATCAGCTCATCAACTCATCTCTTTCAAATCATTTGAGCTCAAGTTTCAATGTATATATAATGCATTCTTTTTACTCCTTTTTGTTTTTGATAAACGAGTAAAATGCCCATTATTATGATGATTATTGCCTCTGGATTTGTTATTAATTTGTGGTTTTGCTACACTTTTTGTCTTAGTTTAGTTCATTTGTTTGTTGGTACTACTATAGTTTGTATTTGTCTTTTCAGGTTAGGAAAAAGGCTTAAAAAGAAGGATGAAAGCAAAAGTTTGGAGCACACTTGAATTGAGGAAAAGCTAGGAAAGAAGCCATGAGAAGAACCTAAGTTAACCATGAAAGAAGTTAAAGAAATCCAAGAAGCCAGCACCGAACACAGCCTGGCCGTGTCTTGGGATATGGTCATGTTTGGTGCAATAACCAGCAAACATTCAACAAGCATCTAGCCCAAAACATGGCCAGCCTATGTCCCGAAGCACAACCATGTTCCAATCCTGAAAACTACTATATAAGTTGATCTTAGGCAGCCTGATAGACACGTTAGCTATTCAATAATTAGGATTACTTAAAGTCTGAGTTTCTCTATCTTCTTAAGAGTTCTTTGAGTTAAATTTAGGATTTCTTCTTTGTTTTAAGTTCTTGTAACAATCCTCGTTTATTTTCATCAAAGTTTTCTTTCATCTTCATCTTTTCTTTCTTTCTTTCTTTGTTTTAAACATTATGCAATTTCTTTCATTAATGAATTTGATTTTTATTTCTATCATGTTTGAGTAGATACTTATTCTAGAATTGGGAATAACCTAAATATGATTGTTTGATGTTGATGATTGATTTTCTATTATGATTACCTAGTTTAATTTGATTCAACTATTGTGCCCACTATGTTCTTGATAAAGTATTTGGCTAATGTTTTATCTTGTCTTAGGTAGATAGTTGAAGTACTGAAAAGAGAAGATTATCATCGGAAAACTAATAGTTGAATAAAGAGATTTTAATCATAAAAGTAAATTAAGTTTCTTTAGGATTTGAATTGGTTTGCATAAATTTTAAAGGGCTTAAATTAATCTAAACCACAAAAGTAGGTAATTGGGTTAATTTAGGTACTATTATTAGACCTTGAAAGAGGCTAGTAATTAATTTAAGCTAAACTATCCTCAATTAATCAAGTAATCATAATAGGAAAAATTTCAATTAATTATTAAAGATCATAAGTGTGGTGAAACCTCAATCCTAGG
>JANHAO010006363.1:0-21477 GCA_026873985.1 Saraca asoca
TTCTGCCATGCCTAATCTTTGAATTTGAAATCATATGGCTAACATGCCTTTTGTAACTCGAATTTGATGTAATATTGGCTACATCCAGCATTTTCCTATGCTTAGAAGATGCCCTAATATTTTTTGTCAAAGGTCTAAGGAAGTCTTCACTAAACTTTCGCATGACATTACAACATTTTAACAACTTCTATTAGGAAAAACTATAGCGATCCATATGATTTGGCCTGGTATCGCTTAATTTATTACCCTATAACTTCAGGAAGAGATAACCAAGTCTTATCTCAATTAAAGAATGGATTTAAAAAAAAAAAAGGCAAGTCTTATCTCAATTAAAGAATGGATTAAAAAAAAAAAGCAAATGAACAAAGTCACTAAACTTGCGTCAGTAAAAGGTTTGAGTAATTTCTTGAAAATATGATATTCAAACCCCATTTTTTTTGTTATGAAGAAATAAATATATTATAAAAAATGAAGCAAGAACAAGAGCTTAGCAAAATTTTGTCTCACCAGTAACCAAAAGCATTTAATCAATTGTCAAAGGGAGAAAAAAATACCTTCTCAAAGAGGACCTTGCAAATGATATTTGTAGAATTGGTACAAGGACTGCCTCAGCTAAAGCACAACACAAAGAAATTGCATCATCCACAAAAATTGCCTAACATGGAAAACATGAAGAACACGAAGAACACGAAGAAAACAATAATAATTTGTAACAAAACATTTTTACCTTGCTATGGCGCAAAACCAACTTCAAACAAGGAAGAAAACGAAGAAATGGCACCGGGAGAGGACGGGAGCACGCGAGGAAGACGAGAGAGAGCGCTGCAATCGACCGAATCTACAGAAAAAGAAAATGGGGATGGTAATAAGGATTTCAAAAATTTCAACGGACAAATTTCGTTGTAATTTGTCTGTTGGAATTGAATAATAAAGCAAAATGCGTCGTTTTATTTAACTCTCTAACGGATCATTCCGTTGGAATAATTTAAAAAAAAATTAGAAACCAGTGTATTTTGAATATTCTAACGGATATTCAAGCAGAATTAATATCCGTTGGAATTTCTGTTGGAATATTCCGATGGAATTTAATCCGTTGTAATTTTTGTTAAAATATTCCAACGGATTGAATTTCTTTGGAATATTTCGTTGGAAAATTTTATTTTTCTTATAGTGTTGCAAGTGCACTTGAGGGTACCAGTAGTGGATTCCCAATGGATTCCAAGACCTCAATAAAACATTTCCACATTCATGCTTCATATAATAAAATGAGATCACTCGTTCCAATGACATAAATCAAGGTAAAATGCATAATCTCATCACGACAAATCATTTTCATATAGATATACAGCATACAATTAATCTTTTTGAAATAAGGTAACATAAGAAAATTTTATCATTTATAAATCATAATATTCCATATCATAAAATCATTTCATAATGCAAATGGGTTTTATTAGGATTATCTACTCACCTTAGGCACTCCTTAGAATGGTTTAATTGTTCTTTAAGATACTAAATCGGTCCACTTGGAGAAATCAAGTTATTAACCTATTTGGATATAATCAATGTTAAAATTTGCATTTAAGCTTAAATTAAAGATTCTCTAACTAAGCACAACATCCAACCTTAATATTAAACTTCAATATCTAAAGCTAAAATTCTCAAATTGATCACAAAGCTACCTATTTAGAAAATTAGCTGGAGCTCCAAAAATTGAACGTCGGTGTGCTTAATCCTTCAATAGAAACTTTATTAAAGCAAAACAAAAAGAAAATTTTAATTTTCTTTCAGCTAACACGGTAAGGGTTTCATGTCAAATTTCTTAGAAACTAGCTGTAGGATTGTTATAAAATAAATTTGATATTTTAGGAATACTTACCAGTTTCCAAAGTGTAGGTGGACAGCTCGACGTTAGCCAGCTGCTTTATGACACTGGTCAAATGTTGGTCCCAGTAAAGATATTAAAATTATGAAAATAAGTGGATCTTGCCCTTTTCTCGTTAAAGAATTGTATAGACTAGTATCAATTTAAACTTTCTTTTTTATGTGATATGCATAGAGTTGATAATTATCAAGTGAAGATGATAAAGTTTGAATTTTAACAATAAGAGCAATAAAAGTGTAAGTGGCATAAGTAAATTGAAGACACAGTTTTTAAAGTAGTTCAACTTGAATTGAAATCGCAATTCAAGTCTACTCCACTTGATCTTTCCCAACCAAAAGACCTCTGAATTAAAAACAAAAATTATTAGGATTGACATGCTCCTGAAATGCTAGTCTTTACAATCAATGCACAAGACTTTAACAGGTATCTTGCTAACCTAGAAGAATTTACACAGGCTCTTCTAAACCTATACAAATTTTTAACACCTAGAAATCCAAATAAAAGAAATTAGAATGAAGAAAGAATTGAAAATACAATACCAAAGTTTAAGATGAAAATCTCAAACAAACAGTAGTAAAACTCAAGGAGTCTTTGATCCAATAAGCTTGAAGAAATCTCAAAGATTGATGAAATACAGATAAAAATCATTCTCAGCCCTTTCTCAAATGTTTTCGTACTCAATTGTATGAAAAAATCATGTGAGAATGTTTATATAGGAAAGGTAGTTAGGGTAGAAACCATTGTAACCATCTATAACAAAAAAATTACTGCATCAAAGTAACATTGATTATAGTATGTTATTCATTAATGCATCGAAGTGAAATCAATATACAGTCTGTTGTACACAGTCTTCACATCGATTACCACATCGAAGTAGCTGTATTACCTAACCTTTGGTAAAAAGTTTTTCCTCACACATCGAAGTGACTTCGATTGAAACATGAACATTTCAAAAAGTTTTTCAATGCATCAATGTCACATCGAAGTATGATGTAAAAAATTATTTTTAGAAAGAGTTGTGTTCTTCATATAATTTCTCTACTTCATTATTTGATTAAAAACATTGGATCAAATACTTTTTGAGTTTATTTACAAAAGATCCTATTAAACAAAATAAATCCTAAAAACTAAATTTGGATCTTTTGAATCTTGAATCAAATATCTTTGAACCTACAAACACTAAAACAAATTGTTAGATGTAAAAATTATAAAAATTATTTTTCAATATTAAAATCGAGAAAAATGTGTAGCTTAGAATAGTCTAGGCTAACATCGAACAATATCAGTAGAAAAGGAGAATCACGCTAATGAGTTGTAGTTGAGCTGAGCAAATTACGAGGAGGCACCAGGGAAGAGGAAGGAAAAGGAAGATCTGTCGGAGGTAGCCAGATGACAACAAATCGAAGCTGGGGGAGATTGGGCACTGGAAAAGAAGGATCATCTGTTGCGAGACTGGCTGGTGCAAGAAGGACACTGGAAAAGAAGGAGAGGATGATGAGTGGTGGTTGGAGCTCGTCGGAGTTTGCCAGAAAAGAACAAAAGCCGACGACGAAAGTAGAGGAAGACGCGAACTTGAGAAGCTTCAGGAGAGGGAGCTACGAGCGTTGCAGGGGAGGAAAGCTAGCTGAAGATATTTTATATCATAAAAGAAATGGCATAAATTGTACTTTGACCCTATTGACTTTTCATCGCCTTCAAAACGGTCCTCTTGAGAAAGGAAAAATTTCATTTCAGCCCAAGCAAACTTTTAAAAGTTTCCACTTTCATCCCCTAAAATTATTTTCTATTTATTTTTATCATTTTTTCCTTAAGGTATTACAAAAGAATTTTAAACTTTTATAAACAAAAAATTTATATTTTATTAATAAATTTCCTATTTTAAAATTATAATTATATTTTAAGTATTAAATATGATAAAATAATATACCATTTAAGCTATTATAATCTCTCCACAAGTTAAAAAGCCAATCTCCCTAAATCAAATAATTCTAATTATATAAATTGTAATAATATAATATTAATAAATAAAAAATCTTATAATTTTTATAATATTACATTTAACATATAATATGGACAAATTAATGATGGTAGATGTTAAAAATATTATTTTACATTTAAAATTTATTTGATTATATTATTTTTTTTACGTAAATTACAACTAATTATTATAATATAAAAATATGGGATATATCATTTCAATAATATAATATTACATTTAAAAAGCATATTTGATCACATTTTATATTTAAAATATAATTATAATTCTAAAATAAAAAATTTAGTAATAAAATTTTATTTTACATAAAGAAAGAAAAAATAAAATATATAGACTTTTATTTTAATTATAATAAAATAATATTATATTTAAAAACATATTTTATTATCATATGATCAAATCCATGACTATAATAAAAAATATGGAGTATATCAAATAAAAAAATTAAATATTTGCTTCATTTTTCCTCTTTTAACAAGTGAGAATTACTTTGTATAATGATATTTGAGTAAAAGTAAGTTTCAGGACTATTATAATATTAGAGAAAATAAATAATTAATTTTGTTATTAAATTTACTCCTTTGTTAATTAGTAACATAAATTAGTCATAATAATTATTTAATAGTGTGATTAGAAAATTTAATTATTAAAGTGATTTGTTTGTTAATTAGTAACAGAAATTTATTTATTTGGTACAGTGATGAATGAAAATATTTACTTATTTACGCAGTGTGTAAATAAAAATGAGTAGGTAATTGGTTATAATTCTTTTGCACTTAGATGAAGGAATGTATGATGAGCCGGAAGAACTGATTTTCGAAAACCCTTAGCCGAATCTTCAACCCTAACTCCTTCCAAATCCCATTGGTGGCAAGAGAATGCTGCATGTTCTTTTGTAGCTTGGAGGCAGATAGCATTGTGAATTAGCGTTTAGCTTCTGTTAACCAAACGCTACCCTTTTGGATGGCGCTAGGATAATCAATGCCATCAACATTTTTTTAAAAGAACAAAAAATTTGAAACTGACATAATATACAGAATTTCTTTTCTTTTTCGAGTAGGGTTGCAGAAGTCAATTGTGCTCTGCTACTTAGTTTGCATGCAATTATATGAAAGGACAGCGGGCACAGTTACATGACAGGAGCCCAGAAATGACAACTTGCTTCTTCGCAATATTTTCACTGGCTTTCTCCCTCATTCACACCTTGACGCATAAAATTTAGTTCTTGAATTAGGATTTAGTATATAATCTTTAATTTATATGAAATATATAAAAATTTAGATAACTTTCACATATTTAAATGATTAAATACAATAATTATAATTTAGTTACTGAATCCAAATTCTTAAATCCCACCCATTATTAAAGATATGCTAAACCCAAGTAATATTTGTTCTCCATGATGCGTCCAAAGTGTTTTTTTTTTTTTTTTAAATTCAAATTCTCTTTTAGCCAAAAATACACCATTTCATGGAACAAATATAAATTATACACAACCCAGTACGCAGAAGTAGAATGCAAACAGTGAGAAACAAAGGGACGACATTAAAAGCAAAGAAAACAGCTTCCCTTTGAGGACGGAAACATTCAAGGGATTACAACAAAGTGATACGACTTGAGTATTGTATTTAGGTCATGCCTTCGCCTTTATTGGAAAATTTTTCCACTAACATACACGCTAGTAATTTTTCTTAACATTTTCATTTTTTTTTAATTTTTCCACTAATCTTATGTTTAAAAATTAAGAAAGGAAGCAAAAACGATGACATGGAATAGAAGATAACAAGGGAGAAGGGTAAATGCTTAAAACCTGACTTTCCTGCCTCTTATTTAAATTTTTTAAAAAATCCTTTAAAAGTCTCTTCAATTGAATGAGTACAAACTGTTATATTAAAGGATTTTAAAAGATTAATCATAATCCTTTATTTTTTTTCCTCTTTCATCAATATTATATTTGAATGGGAGAGAATAGAGAGAGAAAAGAAAGACATAATCTTCTTTTATTTAAGAGTTTTGATTAAAGAAAGGAAAGGAGTGAAATTTTATAATTAATCTTCAAAAATCTCCTAACACCCTCTACTATATATTTATTATTTTATGTTCCTCCAATTTTAAAGATTTTGGAATTTTTTCTAAATATCTAAACAAAGAAAAAAAATTATTTCTTAATCATTCATTTCTATCTCTTTCTTTGTCTAACATCCTCTCTTGCCTTCTTTCCTTCCCTTCTCATCTTAACTTCCAAATATGAAAAATGTTGTCCAATAATCTTTCCTTTCCCTCTATCTAAACATATCATAAAAGTTGTAATTTGTATATGAAAAAAATTTTATGCAACTTTTGTTGACAAAATTATAATCTTTTATTTAGTTGTTACATACAAAATTTATACAAAATTTTTTAGGAAAAAATTTTTAATTTTTCATATAACAAGTTCATATAATCTTTGAATGTACACTGGAGCATTAATTTTGTACTTATAGCATCATTTAAAGTCTAATTAAAATGAAAAATGAAAAATAACATACGTATAAAGAAAGTATGCTACCCAACAGGGACTTACAACAATGGTTAAGTGGGTTTGTCCTCCCATTTTAACTGTCATATGCTCGAATTTTATAAAAGGCACCTCAAAAGTACAAAGTATACGCCCTTAAAATCGTATAGAGAAGATATTATTTCTTAGTTGACGCAAGTCCAGTCCAAAAGCACTCTGAGAATACGACCAATACGATTTTGGGTATCCTAATATTTAAATTGTTCAAATTTGATGATTTTTAAATATAATATTTTATTTTAATCTTTTTTTTAATATATCAATTAAATAAAATCAGGTCTATGTTAATAATATTACTCAAATCAAATATTAAAAATCTTAATTGATAAATCTAATTCTATCAAGACTTCAAGTTAATAAGTACGGTGAGAAAATTAACAGGTTACATGATGTTAACAGTTAAATAGTGATATTTTTGCAACTTCTGTGAGTTACTGATTTGCAAGTTTTTTAACATAATAAATTAAGCGTTACTAATTTTTTCTCTAGTGATTGTCAATTTTAAATTCTATTAAAACTCTACATGTTAATTATATTTTTTCATTTTAAATGTAACAAAAATTACTAATTTGAATCTAATATAGTCTAATTTATATTTTGGAGAAAGTAAAATACAATATTTCATTTAAAGGAAGTAAATGTCAACAATTTATATATTAGAAGAGTCAAAATTGTTATTAAGCCTAAATTAAAAAATTAGAAAGAAAGAAAATGTTGTTCTTGCATCTAAGTCCCACAAACAAGCAAACAGTTGGGAAAAATGTGTAACGTGACAAGCTTTAGGTGGTTGAACTTATTCCATTAACTTTAAAAAACTTGAAAATAAAAATTTTAAATTTTTATAAAAGTTGGAATTAATACTGATTGTTCACATAATTAATTATTTTATTAAATTATAAGATTTTTTTATAATTTTTTTAAATAATAATCATAATATATTATTATATATTAATTTATTATATCATTTTTCACATATTATTTTTATATTTTATATTTAATAAAAAATTAAATTAGATATATCAAATTTTAATTAAATACTTAAAAATAATTTAATAAATTATATATAAAAAAATAATATAATAAACTAACATATAATAATATTGTGATTCTCGTTTAAAAAGTTTATTATAAAAAATTATATAAATTAATAAAATAATTAACTAATTTGATGACATATGTTAATTTTAAATTTTATATAAATTAATATTTTAATTTCTGGATTTTTAAGTTAGTAAAATAAAATTCAATAACCCAAAATTAAATGGGGGATTTTATATTTTTTTTTCTAAATTGTTTCTCTGAGTCATCTTTTTCAGGTCTTGACATAAAAGTTCAGTTATAATTTTACATAAAATTCACGTAAATGAAAAATTACAACCGCCATAAACTTGTATAAAAAGATGTTAAAAAAATCTTTATATTTTAAATAAAAGTTACATTTTTGAATTGAAAAACTTATGAAATGTTCAGAATTTTCACAAAAATTATAATAACTGGCACTCATATTTATACGAATTTTTTCAATTAAGTATCAAACCACAGCCCCTAAAAAAATTATACTAAACAGTATAATGATCACTTTTAAATCATGTTTTTGCGGTAGATCAGCTCATATATTTTCATGGTTAATGTTTATAATTATAAATTTTAACCATGGGACGAACATTTCCCAATGAAGGGTGTGACGTACATCCTATCCAAAGGCAGAGGGCCATAAGTTGCTCTTCGGGTGTTAACAAAGAGTGATGGACCCCTTTCCTGCATCAATTATTGGGGCGATTTCCAGATCTTGATGTGATTCGACTGCGCCATCACTTCCATTTCCAAAGGCTAAAACCTTTTATTTTTTTATTTATTTTATTTCAAATTTGTGGACAGTAAAGATAGAGTACTAAGGAAAGAAGAACAAACTCTGAAACTCTCAAGGACAAGAAAAAGGTAAAAGAACAAACACCACATGTACTATCGGGTCTAGGCTTTAGGGTAGATATTTTTTTTGAAAAAATTAAGAAATAAGATATATTCCTATATTTTAAAATTAAGATATTATTAATTTCTTTTGGGAATTTATACAATAATATTTATAAATTAATTTTATCAAATTTAAATTTGAAATATAAGTGATTAAAATAACAAATTTTATTGTCTAAATCAACTCAAAACACTGATATTTATTTATATATGTTAAATTTTTTTGTTAAATTAATGATAACACAAAAATAAAAGTATATAAATTAATACATCATCATCATCATCAAAATAATGAAGCCTTGAATTTATGCAAGAAATCATAATATAAAAAAGATAAAATATTTTTAAAAATCATCAAATATCATTTAAATTAAAAATTTTTGATTGAGATAAAATTATTTACTTTAAGTGAAAAATTGTAATTTTTAAAATTTGCAAAACAAGAAAATTAGTGATTAAAATCAAGATTTCAAAGAATATTTTGATAATTAAGTTAGTAATCTTATAAGAAGATAATAAAAGAATAAAAGTCAAGATATTATTAAGAATACATATCATAATTTATATAAAAGAATGATGCATAAATTGATACTTTATGGTTAAACCTGTTTGATCAATTCTCGTCTTCATCAAATCGAACAATCATAACTTCAAATATTATTTTAAATTATATCATTAAGTATAAATTATTTTATCATTGTTGAAATAATTAGCTTAAATATTGATGAATAATGATACCCACTGACATTGTTTATATTCATTGCACATGTACTTACATATATAACTTACTGTAGGGTTCATTGCGTACGTGAGAAAATGTGCACCTCACATTCAGAAACGAATGTGAACGTACCATTGGTGTTGAAGAATAGTAAGGCAGTACTACCATAGAAGGAATTAAAAATGAATATAAAATTAAAAAATATTTTGAATAAATTATAAAAACTTTATTAGATGCATGTACTTTGTAATTTGTTTGGAATCAAATTCAAAGACAATGTTGGACAGCTTTGCTTATATATGTTTAATTGTTTTGCATTTGTGCAACTTCTGTGGCCTTGTAGGAAACCTAAACAATCACGGTCCTATTTTTGGTCACAACTACATAACCCCCCTACATTTTCAATTCTTACTGAGTGAAAACATACATTTTTGGTCACATCTTTTCATAACGCAAATATACTGTATATTAATTAATTAATTAATTGAAATTTTATCTAGCATAAAGAGGAAGATGTTATCTTATAAATGTGAAATAGACATTAAAGTCTTTGATAATGTAATTGAGATTTGATGCTAGCTACTTAAATTTCATGCACTATGATTTTACATGCATAGTAATTTTATTTATTCTTTCATATATTTAGCATCAACAAGTCCTATTCTACTATATTTTATTTTTATTTCCTTTTCCACCATAAGTTTGTTCAATAGAAGTAGAAGATATTTTCATCCACACCATCATTAAATAGATTTTGTTGGGATTCCTACCAACAAAAAGAATTATATAATGTTTTTAATCTTATCCAAAAATATTCTTTTTATCCATCTTTATATTCAAAGTGCAAATTCAAAAAGAAAGAAAGAAACACAGAATGAATTAGTGTATCTATATTATATCAGCAACAAAAACATTTTCTTCTTGAAATGACATTCATAAATCATTAATTTTATTTACCTATGTGATAATTTTAAATTACAATTACAATTATTTTATAAATAATAAAATTATAATTATTTAAATATAAAATTAGGTGTGTGATATAGTGTATAACAACAATGAATTAGAATTGAAAACTTTGACCTTTACATTTGATATTACATGTATTAATCTCTTTTTCGCATTGGGTGTAACTTTTGATGAACTATTTTATTTTATTACAAGAAAATCCATGAAAGAACAATAGTAAAGTTTACTGTAATGACTGATGGATAAAATACGAAGCGTATCCAGTAACCATCTTGATGGGGACTTCTTAACGCGGTTCTCCCTAAACGGATGTCGTTCCCGGAATTAAAATGTAATGTCGTTTTTGGAATCAGAATTTTCGTTTTGCTTAATCTGGTTTATGAAGTGAATAAAGTGTTAAAATGTATGTCGACGCAAAAAAGCGCGTCGCCTATGCCGGAGAAGAACGCACGTAGCAGCAGAACGGCCTTTAATGCCGACAATTTAAATTTTTGTTTCCTATGTAATTCTCGCGTCCCTTTCGTTCTCTCTCTTCTCCACGCAACACACTTCACTCTCTCTCCTCCTTCTCTCTCTGTGTCTCAAGTCTGAACGATCGTACAACTACACAATACAGCAGGCCCTCCTCGAACCATAGCCCTCGTCCTTCCCACATGTTACCTCCGATGTGGGAACAACTCAGCAATCAAGCCCTCCCTTCTGTCTCAGTCACGCGCAGCCACACGCGCCACCTCATATATGGACCCCGTATAACGTCAGTTTGCTTCAGGTGCGGGAATGCGTGTCCTCAGCAAACGCCCTGAAATTGACTTTCAGAGTTTCAGTATGTGTCATGGCCTTCTAGTGGAGCGCGTGGCATGGATGGAGTCATAATTTTATTTTTGGATTTTTTTTTTCCATTTTTCATTGGTTGTGTTCAGCTAAAGCTCCCCCTGCTACTATTGCAGAGTGCGCTGTACTGGAGCAGTAAAATTTCACGATTCAGCAAAAATATACAAAGAAAGAGAAAATTACGTTTCAGCACAAAATGGTGAAAATTATTGGGTAACCGGGTATAGCCAGTGGTTGGTTCCAGTTCTAATTGTATATATCATACGCCAAGGTTATCATCTATCAGATAGACAGATATAATCACTGAACAGCTGAAGTATATGAATCTCTTTGAAGAAGCTTCAGGAGAGAGAGAGAGACCCTTCTTCGTCCTTCTTCTATGTTTGCGTCTTGGCCCCAAAAACTTGATTACTCCAGGAGCAATTCTGCGTGAGGGTGGTCTCAATGGAGGAAGCCATGGAATTCGAGGATCAAGAGGAGCAGGAGGAAGAGTTGGGCATAGCGAGTTACGACGCGCTGGGTAGCTCGTCCCGAGTGAAAATGCCGAGCTCGGGAGAAGTGATGATGGCGGCTCAAGCCGGCAGGAATAATAACCATAGCAACAGCAAAGCCAGATATAGAGAGTGTTTGAAGAACCACGCCGTCGGCCTCGGCGGACACGCTCTTGACGGTTGCGGAGAGTTCTTGGCCGCTGGTGCTGAAGGCACCATGGACGCCCTCAAGTGTGCCGCCTGTAACTGCCATCGTAATTTCCACCGCAAAGAGACCAACACAATAGGAGTCAGACTCGGTGACCCGTTTTTGTTAACTCACCATCCCCATCCCCATCACCATCACCAGCACTACCCGCCCCAGTTCTCAGCGTATTACCGGACGCCAGCGGGGTATTTACAAGTGGCGGAACAGCAGAGAGGAACGACACTGGCGCTGCCATCGACGTCCGGGGCAGGCGGTGGAACTCACAGCACGAGAGATGATCAAGATGATGTCTCGGACCCAAGTGGAGGAGGAGGGTCGAGTAAGAAGAGGTTCAGGACAAAGTTCACGCAGGAACAGAGGGATAAAATGCTGAGTTTGGCGGAGAAATTGGGTTGGAGGATTCAGAAGCATGACGAGGCTGTGGTTCAGGAGTTCTGTGAGGAGACCGGTGTGAAGCGTCATGTTCTTAAGGTTTGGATGCATAATAACAAGCACACTCTGGGTAAGAAGCCCTAGAAATTAAAATTCTCTCTGAAATTTCTATCCATCTACCATGGCGTTCTTCTCTTTTTCTCTCAAGGGTTTGAAGATTGCAACTTCCACTCTATTTGGCCATTTTCTGTTTCTTTTATCTATCTCCGAGCTGAACATGTTATGGATAAATGGGAGGTCCAAGGTAAATGGGAGGTCCAAGGTGAAGTTGGGAAATTGTGTTACTGTCACTAAAGAAGTCTTCTAGTAGCTTAGGATCTTAGGGTTTCTTCTTCTTCTTCTTCGTCGACGTACTTCTCATTTCTTAATATTGGGGAAAATCGTGGGGCTGTATTCTTTTCTCTGGTTTCATTGTTCTGAATATTGAGGTGCGGTTCCACTTGGATTAGAGAAGATTATTGCTAAATGTTAATTAATTAATGGACTAATTTAAATTTCATTTCAGTCGTAAAAATGTCTTTGGTTATCAGCGCTTGAACTATTTAACCATGGTTGCCGGTTGGCTAGCTAGTTACTGTAATGCCGGTGATTCTCAGCTCCTACAAGTGAGAGTGAGACTCTTTTTGCTACATGTATTTGTGAGTTCTTTGGGCCTTTTTCTCCAACATCATGCATTTTCAGAATCTGCTTTCCCTCCTCTTCCTTTCTGCCTTGTTAATATTGCATTAGTTTCTATCTCTCAGTTACTTGACATGGCCTTTTTTACTGTGGATGAAACAAAAATGCAGGTCATATGCACGCAGCATAACATTTTCTTTGCGTAGCTAGTTTGGTCATCTAGTTTGTTTAAATTTCTTTCTTCACTATTTTCCCTTGTGAGAAAATGATGTTTTGAAGAAAATGCAACTTCTAAAACTACTATCTATAACATTCTTCTTACAAGTGCACATGGAATATAATTTGAGGTAAACTGGCTTCATGTATTTGTATCTAGGTAAAACCAGTTTTAACTCGAACGGTATAATGATCTTTCTATTTTATTGTCTCTAGAGGCCTTAATTTTGAACCAACTTTATATGATTTCTTTAGCGTTTGGAATGAAAAATATTTAGCAACCTAATCCTTCCAATTCTAAACTCATGTTGGGAAAATAATTGTATGCATTTGGATACATCCAAAGTTTGATCTGACATTGCATAATGATCCCTTCCTCTTTGTCTCTGATCTATTATTTTCCTAGTCTTGAATAAGGTCCCCCTTTAATATTAATCAATTTACATATATGGACATTTGAGCAGGAAAAAAGCATCTGTCCACATAGATATGTACAAGAATTTTGTCTTGAGTTCTTCCAACCACTAATGATATCATTTCAATGATCACTTGGTATTGGGATTCCAAGAATCTCTGGCGTTGTTCCCTATTCTAAGACAATGGTTCAAATTGTTGGAGCAGAGCCATCCAAAGTCCACTTAATATTTAAGTTGCTAATTAATGAAGTATCATCAATATAGTTACTGGTTTTTACTACTTATAACTGCCCAATAGGCAGTATAAAATAGGTAAAAGCTAAGCTGATGGCGCAGCTTTAATGTGCATGCTAATGGGGGAACCTGGTTGATCATTTTGGGGTAAATTTGAGAAACTTTGCTTACTTTGAAACCTTTCAAAGTTTTACATTTAGGGTCATTTTAGTAAACTAAGCTGGGTATGGTTTTGTGGGCACCATGCAATTCTTAAGGAGTCCAAATTAAGCTTAGATTTAGACAATTGGAGTCAGCTTCAAGCTTGAAGATGCTTTGCTTGTTTTAGAGGGTTCCAACTTCATTTGAAGTTGTGTGGTCCAGTATGTAATAAAATCCTCAATGGGTCATCCGATAGTTAAAAGGACAATATCTCCAAATCACTTTATCCCTCTCATATGTTTATAATTTGTTGTAGCCTTTAATTTTATGTTTGTTAAAAGGTTTTATTTTTTTCTACGTTCTGAATTCGATCTTTATTCTTTATATATATGAATCTAATGAATTAATCACTCCTACAATAATAAAAATTTATAACTTGAAAATGAACATTATCCATATGCCATCTTAATTTTGCCATTCAAATAGAACATTAAATTTGAAGATTTGAAGTTTCTCTCTCTAGATGTTGTCCAAATGTAGCAATTGGTCAAACATTGGCAGAATTAAGCTATGCTTTCAATTCGGTGTGTTGTTGCTTACCTAATTCTTCACTATTTAGAAATTATGATACTGTAATATGCACTTATATGATATGAATTAAATTAATTTTATAAGTTTTGAATTATATAATATTAATTTAATTGAAATTATGTTATGTATATATCAGTAAAATTTATTGTAAAAATCGTGATTAGGTGATTGTTGAGTGACATTTTCCTTCAATTTTGTAGTACCATCATCTCTGTTACATCCAACTTATCCTAGATTACTGCTAATCTCACTAATAATTTATAAGTGAATATTGTTAAATAAAACATCTTCCCTTGTATTATATTGGACTGGTAGGATTACAACAGCTCTAAAATATTAAGCAGAGGAGTAGTGAAGATCTATAGACTGAAATCTTGGTCCAATCAACCACTTGGAATCTTGGATTAAAGTCAAGTGGCAAACATCGATTAAGATCCTAATTTATGGTGAAAAACATGTGGCCGGGACACAATTCTTTATTAATCCTTTTGTTAAATGTTTGTCGACCTGTCTGCTCAATTCCTTCCCTGTGGGTCACTTCACAATATGTATGTAATAACGAAGAAATTTTTTTTATTTGCGGTTTTAGAAAATTAAGAATATATTTTTTATTTTTTAATTTTGTTTTATCATTTTAATAAATATTTAACTACTTTTAACATTAATTTATTTTTTAACAAAAAATAGATTAATAAAATATAATTCTTTTTTTTTTTATAAATTAAGGTTATTTTTTTTATTTTCTTAATCTTTGTGCATTTACTTGAATTTTAGAGGGAATATTAAACATTCTTCTGTGGTTCTCTGATACTTAAGATATGAGAGAAGACATAAGCTGTAGGAAGATTAACTGCGTTTGAAAATGCCCTAAAAATTCTAATTATGCAGTGCAAATTGTGGTGGGAATAAAAGGAGACATTATAACCTTTTTCATCATAATTTTTTACTGAGATTTTGGCAGCTTCAATTCAGTACCAAAAAGACTTTAAAATGAAATGTTCATCACCATCCTCAAATATACATTGCAACTCAGTTTTTCTTATTAGTTTGTTGTTGCCAATAATTAGGGTTTGCTATCAGCTGAATTCAGACTTATTTTAAATTTTTTTAACTCATGATTCGATTCCAATTTAATTCAAATTAATTTATTCAACTGAAGTTTGAATCAAATCAATTTATTTAACTCACGTTCAATTCAAATCATAAGCAGCCCAACTTAACCTATTAAATTTAAATTTATTATAATAATGGAGTGTTTTGTTCACAATTTAATAGTTAAAAAAATTTATAAAAACAATTATATTTAAAAATTTATTAATATTCAATAAATAAAAAATATGAATAGCAAAAGAAAGTACTGTAATATTATTACTCATATTATAAAAATATTTAATGCAACATAAATAATAATTTATTTTAAAATATAAAGTTATATTATGTTCATATCTCTGCTTATAAAAAATGAAGTAACATATTAATAATACAAATATGTTATAAATTTTATTAAATATTTTATTTAAAAATATAATATATATTATAATATAAGTTTATATATACTTATTTATTTATATGTCTGTCATAATATAGATGAGTTAAACTTTTAACAGTTCAAACTCAATTTATTTATAACATAAATAAAATAATTCAACTTATAGATCTCATTTTTCTTATAAACTCAATTTATCAAGTTAAAATTTAAATAAAATTGTAAATCATCCACGAATTAACTTGACTTGTTGGCAAAAAGATTTAAAAAAACGCTTATTAAATTTACGTACATTATACCTACAAATTGAGGAACCTGTACAAGCGGTAGTATTTTCATTTCCAGAATAATTGAATATAGCTCTATAAAATGTTACCTTTGCACAGTCGGTCTGATAATATGACAAAAACAACTATGATACTGGCACTCCGGATTGAGATTCTCTCCTTTCTCCAGGAGAGATGTTGATTTTAAGAGAGATAAATATAGAAAATTTTTATATTAAAATTATAAATTTTAATAAAAAGTTATGGACTACAAAATAAAAATTACATCTTTAATCTTTATTTCTTTAAAATAATAGAAAAATGAAATAAAAAAAAATCCAAATCCGTGCATTACAACTTCCTATGTGTTACATTAGAAAAACTTAATTTGTATGAAAAGTAAATGTTTGGAAGCAAAAGCTTAATTAATCTTTTCTTGAATGATATATAATCATTTCACGATGCAGTCTTGTTTCCATCTTTTCACTGATTTAATTTGTATTAGTTGGGATTTGAAAGAATTCTATTATTAATTTAATTATCTGATTTTTTAGTTACACTCAGTTAAATCTTTTTGTTTGTTTATTATTTAAGTCCTCAACATAATTGATGATATAACAATTAAATTGTTAATATAGCAAAATGTTATTATATTAATATAATCATATATTTATCATTTTTACTATAAAAAGTCAATTATTATATGAACAATTCTATTAATTGATCTAATAATAAAATAATAAAAAATTTGATTAGATATAATTAAATAAATAAAGTATTAAATTGATACAAATTTTTTTAAGGATTTATTGATGTGATTAAATAATTAAAGAAACTAAATTGATACTAAATTTTTTTAAAAAATAAACTGATATAATTTAAACCAGGAAATGATAAAAACAGGTGTTTCTTGTTTCATAATCCTTTAGCTGGGAGAAAAATGAAAAATGAGAACAGTAAGAAATGATTACAGATTCTTTTCCTTTGCTGAAAGCAATAGCAACAAGAGAATGAGACGATTCCTTGAGATATCTTTCTTTTGTCCATCCATCTTTCCAAATGATTTGCAAGGTTACTGTTCATAGAAAATTGCTCCTCCTAATTTGCTGGCATCACGCATACTGAAACACAAGAATCTCTATTTCAGTGCTCATGGATCATGATGCCCTTGCTCCTGTCATTGGCAAGTACAATCAATCATCCAAAAGGAAAACAAACTCAAATAAATTGGATACTGTGACCATCGTTAATTTATTTATAAATTTTAAACTAGAAGAATTATTCACCTGTAATTAAAGAAAAAAATTGGTTATCCAAAAAGTGAGATCGTGACATTCAAGATATGTTATTCTTTTAGATTAGGAAAAAATATAATTTATTTATCTATAATATAATCTAAGTTTGCTTAATTTATTTGTGATTTAAAGTATCAAAATTGATTTACTTATAATTTGTTATATTAATAGTTTATCTACCTTTTTTTTGTCATATACTCTTTCTTTTTCACTGATTAAAACTACAAAATTAAAATAAATAAGTAAAGTTACTATGAAGAAAATTTTATGGATAGATTATTCGATTCATGAAATTGCATTTTAAGTTATACTTAAAATTTAAAGATATATTATTAAATTTATGATTCACATAATCTTTTAGATTTTATAACTTTAACGAAAAATAAAGAAAATTATATAACAAAAATATATAAATTTTATTTTTTTTACTAAAAAAATAGTTGAAATGGATAAAGTGATAACAAAACAAATCATAAGTAGATTAATACTAACACTTTTAACACTAATGAATAAAATAAATTTAGATTATACCACATATGAATAAATTTTATTTTTTCCTTTAAATTATTTCTTTAGAAGTAGACCTTTCATATAAGAGTACATAAGTAAAATTTAACTATCAAAACATAATACCCCGCTTAAAACAAAATTTGTGATAATTTCAACCTAAATGAATATATTATTTTCCATTGAACTTTACATATATATATATATATATATATATATCATCAGTGTTCAGTCTTTACCCAAAGCTCACATACTAAATAGAATTGTGTTTAAGTTGGATAGTACAGTGATTGAATTTGTTTTACCTGGCTGGTTTGATTCCTTTTTACACAGCAAATAGAAACATAGCTTCAATGATATATCATACATAGAAAAGAAAAAAGAAAAGGAAGATATTGCAAAAACTGCAGAATCTATCATTCTCCATGAAGGGTCAAGTCAAGGTACAGAGAAGAAGGGGACCTCATCAGATTGGTTTGGATTTATAAAACCTTTGAAAATCAATATATTGAGGATTTTGAAGGAAAAAGAAAAAAGTTTTCCAAGGAAACTTACTGTTTGTTTGATTACTATTTTTAAAAATAGTTTTATACTCTTGAAAATATGGGCCTGTTTTTGTTATATGTGAAAATCAGTTCATCTTAGACAGACGTGCGAGAAGCCTAAGAGCGACAAAAGGACCGGTCAGAAGAACTGTCCGGATCGCTATGCCTTTAATCTGTGTCGCGAGTGCGATCCTTCGGCTCGAACTCGAACTTGGACCCGACAGAGCGACTTCAACACCTCCATCCTGATAATGTGTGCGGTCCCGGACTGTGCGATTCGGTCAGCGAAGTGTGGCTAGCGACGTGAAGCTCGCCAGACAGAAGACCGAGTCATGTCTTACCCCAACCGACGAATGGGGTCTTGCCTGCAGAAGACGGCTTGCAGCAGCCGAAAGTAAAAGATTTGGCCTATAAATTCTATCTTGTACAATAAATGTTGATGTAATATATTTACTGCATATATAATTATCATTGTACCCTCATTTCCTCTATAAATATGAGGAAGGAGCCCCTTTATAAGGAGAGATAGAGATTACATACTAAAACTCTGCCAAAACGGAGATCAAACATTATAAAAATATTGTATCAATAATACATTACTGTGGGCGTAGGATCCAGTGATGTCTGAATTTAGTCGAACCACATTAAATCGGTGCCTTCTTCTTCTCTGCTCTTCCCTTCATTTCTGTCTGTTTTACTGCTCTATTTTATCCGAACCAGTTGAAGGCTAGAAATCCCGTAAGAATCCCCGACGTTGGTCGGAGTTTGGACCATTACCAAAATTCAATGTCAATATTTTGACACCGTCTGTGGGGATCTCACCTATTTTGGTTCGTTTCTGCTGCAATGGCCAAGGGAAGAGCTACCAGAGACTCGAATGCACAACTCCATCCTTCAGATGGCCATGTTTCAACAACAAATTCGTCAACTGCTTCTGTCATCAAAGTAATTATTGGTGTTCCTCCAACCAGTTCGATACAGCTGGGTATCGCCGCTGATGGCATTGACGGACCGTAAATCTGGCTCCAGCATCAGGAAAAACTTAAGTGCATGATGGGAGAGCTGGTCAAAACAGTCACGAGATTGGTGCAGATACAGGCCCAGAGTGTGCAAGTGCAAGCCGAAACTGTCGTACCCGACGTTGAACATTCCGGTGAAGCTAATCAGGAGCAGACTTCGCATCGCCATCCACACGGCCGGGACAACGAACTAAATCACCGAGTCCCTAGCCAAGGATTGGGGGGCTTGGATGCCATGGTGGAAGGCCTCCTTCAAAGAGTCAAGTGTTTGAAGGAGCACCCTCGAGCTCGAAATGACCAAGGTCGCTTTGAGGAGTGAACCCTTTTCTCTAGAGAGATCATGGAGGAACCTCTTCCGTGCAAGCTCAAAGTTTCAGCCATCCCCCTGTATGACAGAGACAGCGACCCTCATAACCACCTAGACTTGTTCAACATCCAAATGGATCTACAAGCCTGTAATCCTTTAATCAGATGTCGTGTCTTCCCCGCTACCTTGGGTGAAGTTTCGCTAATGTGGTTTAGAAGCCTCGTAGCTCGCAGCATAAGCAGTTAGGAAGATTGTCAAGAAAGGTTTATTAATTAATATCGAGCGTTGCGGAAGCAACTCACGCCCTCATGTCATCTCGCTACGATCTTCCAGGGCAAGCAGAAAGCACTGAAAGATTACATTGCTCACTTCAGGCGCTAAGTCAATAATGTTGAAAAGCCCTCGGATGAGGCTGTTCTGGCTACCGTCTCGGCGGGACTCCGTAGAGATTGAAAACTATTCAAGAGCCTGTACAAATCCCCAGTTGGTAACCTGGGCGAGTTCTATGAGTAGGCCATGAAACAAATCAGGTGGGACAAGACTTTTGGCTCATAGAGGACCGAAACAAGTGGTTCGACTTCGAACAAGAAAAGAAATAATCGTGGGAACGAAAATGACAACCTTGAGTGCCAGCCCGCTAAAAAGAGTAAGGACGAGCAACCTTTACCCAAAGCTCACCACAACACTTATAGCATCTTGTCAGATACTCAGGACAAGATCTTCATAATGGAAAGAGACAAGGAAGACTTCGGGAAACCTCCGCCCTTGAAGACTCCCGGCAAGTCCAGACTCAACCAGGGAAAGTTCTATGCATATTACAACGAGTTTGGGCATGTCACTTTGGAATGCTAGGCACCGCTAGATGCTATCGAGGATCTCATTAGAAGAGGCCACTTGCATGATTATGTTGTTTGACCCTCCAGACAACAGCATGGATCATCCCAACGGGACGTCGAACAAGAGAAATCACCTACTATTAGGACGATCTTTTAAACTCTTGTACTTATTTGTAAATTGTATAAACACTTTGAATACAATTACTACTACTAAGTTTTCTTCTATCATGCTAGCAACATCCGCAATCCACATGCAGTCGACTTATCGCAAACCTTATGAAAGGCTTCACACTCTAATGCTTCATTCTGTCGAGGCCCCCCGGAGCTCAATTAGGAGAAGAATTGATGAACATTTAACTAGTTGAGTTGCGGGCTCGCTGAGGTGTGGAGATGCTAAAAATAAACTCACTTAACCAGTTGAGCTACGGGCTCGCTAAGGTGTTGAGATACTAAAAAAAACACTCACTTATTTGGGGACAAGATCGTTCTGACCACAAGATCGGTCACCCTCTTATTTGGGCACAAGATAGCCTCGACCGGTCACCCTTTTATTTGGGCACAAGATAGCCCCGACCATAAGATTGGTCACTTATCTATTTAGCCACGAGATTGGCCCGAGCACGAGATCACTGACCTGCTACGATACACCGACACTTCATATAGCAGCCGTGTCCGCGTGTCGGAAACGTTTTTGACACCAACACGAAACGTGTCGGGGCCATGTCTGTAATTTCAAAAAGTTCAGACACCCGTTCCTTATTTCAACACCCATGTCAAGCTCGATTTCGGGGTCGTGTCCATAATTTTAAAAAGTTCGAACACGCATTCTCTATTTCAACAAGCGTGTCAAGCTTGATTTCCAGCTTATTATTTGTTATGTCATGTTATTTAATATTATAAGTACTTATTTTCATATGAAAAAATAATAATTACAATATA
>JANHAO010006364.1:0-21448 GCA_026873985.1 Saraca asoca
GCTCTCATCAAGCAACTTACCATACATAGTAGCTTCAACATTCTCATCACAAGTAGAAGAGCTTTTCACAAGACAGAGCTTAAGAAGATCAGTAGAATAATGACTCGTTATATCTTCTCTCATAGTTTGCTCAATTGAATCAATTTTACAGCATGAGTCCTCTAGAGAAGGGAATTTCATAGCAAGAGCCAGATTAAATTCAATCTTCTCATCCGCTACATTCAACGAAAGCTTTCCATTCTTGACATCAATAATGATGCCAGTAGTGGCAAGGAAAGGCTTTCGAAGAATGATGGGGATTTGAGTATCCTCTTTCATTTCTAAAATTACAAAATCCACAGGAATGAAAAGTTTACCAACTTTTAGAGGCACATCCTCTAAGATACCAACCAGATGTTTGATAAATTGGTCTGCCAATTGTAAGAAGAGAGTGGTTGGCTTTAAGTCACCCATCTGGAGCTTCTTGCAAATGGAAAGAGGCATGAGGCTCACACTTGCGCTTAGATCACACAGGGCCCAATCAATATGCATATTACCAATGGAGCAAGGAATAGAAAAATTGCCTGGATCCTTGAGTTTGGCAGGTAGCTTGTTTTGGATGATTGCACTATATCCTTCAGTCAAGGGAACCGTGGCATACTCCTCAAACTTCCTCTTGTTAGATAAGATGTCCTTTAAGAACTGGGTGTAAGAGGGTATTTTTGAAATGGCTTCCAAGAAGGGAATATTGATTTGCAGCTTTTTGAGAACTTCCCAAAAGTTCCCATATTGTTTCTCTAGTTTTGCCTTGGCTAATCTTTGAGGGAAGGGGATTGGTGGCTTGTATGGCTTAGGAGGTATATACTTGGGTTCTTCATCTTTTTTATCCTCCTTTTCTGCCTCTTCTCTAGCTTCAACTTCCTTGGGCTTCTCAGCCTCTACTCTAGGCTCATGAATTCTAACTTCCTCTTTGCTTATCTAAGGCCCTTCTAATTGCTTCCCACTTCTTAAAATAATAGCTTTGCAATGTTCCCTTGGATTCTCTAGTTGACCTGGAAGTTTACCTAGACTTCGGCCTGAGGAACTAGCTTGTTGGGCAATTTGAGTTTCCAGTATCTTGTTATATGTGGCTAGTGAATCAACCTTGGAAGCTAGCTCCTTAATAGCCTCATTTATGGTCTGGTTTTGAATCCTGAATTCCTCATTCTGCTTGGTTTAGATTATCATAAAATTCTCCATCAATTGCTCAAGGTTGGATTTTGGGGGGAGGATTAGGAGGTCTTTGGGGTTGGAAACTAGGGGGTTGCCTAAAATTATTCTGAGGAGCAGGGTTTGAATTTGACCAGTAGGAGAAGTTAGGATGATTCCTCCAACCTGGGTTGTATGTGTTAGAAAAAGAGTTATTCTGCTAGGAAAAATTGTTGAAAAAATTTATTTGCTCACTACCTTGAAGAGAAGGATTCCCAAGTTGACACTTAGTAGCAATGTGGCCAATGCATCCATAAATTTCACATGAAACCTCGGAAGAGCCTATATTCACACTTAACTTGTCCAATTTCTGAAAGAGAGTATCTACCTTTGAGGACAAATAGTCTATTGCATCAATTTCATATTTCCCCAGTGGTTTCTTTAATAAAGCTCGATCACCTGACCATGAATAATGATTTTGAGCCATATCGTCCATAAGGGTGTATGCTTTATCTACAGTTTTGTTCATGAGTACTCCTCCTGCAGTAGTATCTACTGATATACAAGTATTATATGTGAGCCCAATGTAGAAGGTATGGACAATCAGCCACTTTTTCAATCCATGATGGGGACATAACCTTAGAAGTTCCTTGAATCGCTCCCAAGTTTCATACAATGACTTTCCATCTCTTTAAGCAAAACTTGTGATTTTGTTGCGGAGTTGAGTTGTCTTGCTTGAAGAAAAGTACTTGGCTAAAAAGGCTTGTGATAATTGTTGCCAAGTAGTAATGGATCTAATTGGCAAAGAATGCAACCAAGCTCTTACCTTGTCCCTTAGAGAGAAGGGGAACAACCTTAACCGAATAGCATTTGGAGAGACTCCATTAAGCTTCAAAGTATTGCAATATTCAAGGAAGACTAACAAATGAAGGTTTGGGTCTTCAGTGGGAGATCCTCCAAACTAATTTTGTTGAACCATTTGCAAAAGTGAAGGCTTTAGTTCAAAATTATTGGCCTCCACAGTAGGTCTAACAATGGTTGGACTTATGCCATAGGTATCTAGTGTAGTAAAGTCCTTCAACGAATGGTTGTTTTGTTGATCCAGGGCTAGATGTGTTGATTAGCCTTGCTTCTTTTGTCTCCTCCTTCTTTGAAGTGTCCTTTCAATTTCTGGATCAAACTAAACAAGATTCTTAGGAGCTCTTCGCATAAAAGAAAACACACTTACGAAATAGAAACAAGAAGTAGCAATAGCAAAAGAAAAGATTAGATATCAAAATAAAAGAAAAGGTTTAGTTTAGCTACATTGCAAAACAAACTAATATTGACACCAAAGAGATCCCCGACAATAGTGCCAAAAACTTGATACGTGTTTTCCACAAGCGAACGGTGTAGTTGTAGTAGGCACCGGCAAGTATGAGTCGAATCCCACAGGGATTTCATTACCAATTACTAGAGTTTGCAATTTAAGTTGCCTAAATCAAATAAGAGTATTGAAAATATTAAAGAAGACTAATAGAAGAGCAACACTGAATTAATAAGTGAAGTTCAATTGTAAAAGCCTAGGATTGGGTTTCACCACACTTATGGTCTTTAACAAATAATTAAAATCCTTCCAATTGTAATTACTTAGATAATTGAGGATGGTTTAGCCTAAGTTAATTATTAGCTATTACTTAAATCAACCTAATTGAACCTACTTTCATGGTTTAGATTAATGTAAGCCCTTTAAGATTAATTCTAACTAATCCAATCCTAAAGAAACTTAATCTACTTTCATGATTAAAATCTCCTTATTCAATTGTTAGTTTTCCGGTGATAATCTTCTCCTTTTTGTACTTTAACTATCTGCCTAAGATCAGATAAAATGATGGCCAAACATTTTTATCAATTACTTAGCAAGCATAATAGTTGAATTAAATTATACCAGGTAATTATAATAGGAAATCAATCAATAATAGCAAGGGACCATAATTGGGTTATTCCCAATCCTAGAATAAAAATTTACTTAGATATAGTGGAAGTAAAAATCAAATTCATTATTATTGAATACTTCATAATATTTAATACAATGCAGAAAAGTAAAGATGAAGATTGAAAGAGAAAACCAGGATGCCAATTGATGAAAATAAAATAGAATCTTTGCAAGAATTTAAATCCACAATATTATCTCTTAATCTACTCAAAAAAATGCCTAAAAATAGAAAACCAACTTAAGCTATATTAAAACTATCAAAAGACTCCACTAGTTACATAGAAAAATAGCTTAAATAGTAAGGCAACAGACCCAAAACATAGCTATGTCCTCGGACATGGCCAGGGTGTGTTTTGGGCTAGTGAATGCAGAAATTTGGAGAAAAAGGCTAGCATCAAACATGGCCAGGCTGTGTCCTAGGACACAACCATGTTTGGGGCTGTTTGGAGCAATTTTCTTTACTTCAAATCGCTGAGTTGTATTCTTTGCAAGTGCTCATCTCCTAGCTTCTCCTTGGTCCAAATATGCTTTAAACTTTCATTTTCATCCTCCCTTTCCAAGCCCTCTTACAAACCTACAAAGAAAGACACAAACCAAAGCAGTACCAAAGAACAAAATATAAAACCAAAGCAAAAAGAACAAAGAAATCACAAGTTAATAACAATTCAAGAGGTTAAAGCCAACATAATATTATGCAATTTGCCCACTTATCAAGGCTATGTTACTCTTAATGAATCTTGTTTATCAAGTATTCTTCTTTGTTATCTTTCTTTATTCAGTATTTTGATAGGAGTGACTGATAGCCTTAAGAGAATCATGCAAGATTTCTTATAGAGTGGTTCTAACAATAATAAAAGGGATTGCTAAATTAGTTAGGGGGTTTTATTGTAAGCTTAATGAAGAAGGCTGTTTGGGTCATAGGAATTTAGTTTTGAGAAACATTGCTTTGGTGGGTAAATGGTTATGGCATTTTCCTTTGGAGCCTAACTCTTTATGGAATAAGGTGATTAAGGGTAAGTATAGTCTATATCTTAATGGTTAGGATGCTAAGGCTACCTCCAATAAGCCCTTGGAAATTCATTTCCTAGGTTTATTCTTCTTTCCTTCCTTTACTTGAATGTAATATGGGGGGATGGTTCTTATTTCCATTTCTAGAAGGATCCTTGGTTGGTAGAGATTCCTTCTTCATATCATTTTCCTTGTCTTTATTGTTTATCTACTTTTCATAATGTTGTCATCTCATTATTTGTTCATGAAGAAGGTTCTAATGTTTCTTAGAATTCTAACGTTTTAAGGAATTTGAATGATAGGGAGGCTTCTGAATTTCTTGTTTTGATGAATTTGCTTGATTCTTTCAATTAGATGACACTTTACATAGGTCCTCTTAATCACTCATCCACCCACATGTTGTCCTTCTTTGTGTTATGATGTGTTTGAATGCCTTGAGGATGCTAGGCAGCCTCCTTAGTGTTTTCTCCTTTATTTAAAAGCATTAGTACTAAATATAAATCAAACTAAAATTAAAGTTTGCTATTAGAAAATTTGAATGATAGTGAATACTTACCAAGTGCCTCTTATGCTCAGTGATAGGGATGGAACCTCCATGTCGTAAGCGGGTCCTTATCCATTGTTGGAGGCCCAATTCTTCTTGTTCAATTTAGAGACATTTTGTAGTCATGCATTTCCCAAGTCTTGGTGAGCCTCTCTCATGCCTCCTCAATTATCTACTGAGGCTTCTAGACCTTCTCCTAAGCCTTCCTTATCATATCCTGAAGTCAGTCCACTACCTTGGACATGAAGTTCCTATTAATGGAAACTTCATTGTGAGGGTACCACTAATATTTATCTTGCAAAACAATTGAAATTAATATTTCTCATGATATTCAAATAGAAAATCAATATTCAAAATAAAATAGAAATACATGACTTTTACCTTACACATCCTCCACATGCAAACCCCTTGTCTCAAGGTCCACCGCCCTCCAGTTAGGCCATGCACCAGCAAATTTACTCTTTATAATGGCCTATATAGCCTAAATAGTGAATGTGTGGTTAGTGAACCTATTGACATATAAAAAAGAGTATGTGATTTATTATAATAAATAAAGTACAATAAGTATAAAAAAAAACATAATTACAATTATATTCATGTGCAACCTTTTGGCTTGATCCATGCCCTTGTATCCTCCTCCTTGTCTAGGGAGTGAAAAGCCTACTACTAAGAGGATATAGTAGGTTGAAACCATGGAAGAGGATGCCAAAGCCAACTGTTGGAAGTGGGATTCGATGTTGGGTATGAAGGTGGAAGTGCCACCAAACTGGTATGCATGTTGGCAAAGGGTAGAGCCTAGTGGTGAATATACTACAAGGTGGAAAAAAGGTTGTAATAAGTTAATGAGGAAAGGGTGTGAAGGTGTGGTAAGGTCACATGTGGAGTTGACACAGCCTCTATGACCATGCCCTTAGGGGATCCTACTAGCTCTCCTAAGTTTACCACGACCACATCTTGATATTTGTATGGAAAAAATCAAAACAAATTTCATATCCTATTATTTATTTTCCCTAACATTAACTTAACACTAATTTCAAGGCATATTATAATTTTTCCTTAACATTAAATTAAAACTAATTTCAAGTCTTATTTTTTTCTTAAGATTAACTCAAAACTAATATCAAGTTTACTATTTTTCCCTAACATTAAATCAAAACTAATTTCAAGTCCTATTATTTTCCATAACATAGATTCAAAACTAATTTTAAATCCTATTTTCTCCTAACATAAATGCAAAACTAATTTGTTATTAGCTAAGGAATACGAAGCCATCTTCCCAATCTGAATGGAGAAAATTTTAGATGCCCCACTGGATGGCTCCTAATCCTTCAACCGACATAAAATAGTTTTATGTAAATATTAATTTCTTCTAATATTTCCTAATATAGCTTATTTATTGAACTTAGAAGTTATTTTCGTATACTCCTAGTGTACTTAAATTGATTATCTTTTAATTTATCCTAATATAATTTATTTGTACTTACATATTATTTCCTTTTAAAATTTCCTAATGTAGCTTACTTGTGTAACATTGATAAAATGCACAATATTTACAACACACAATGTATACTATCACAAATATATGACATAATCTAATTAAACAACAAATAAAAAAATACAAAGAGCACAAGATCACATATACAACATAAACTAAAAATTTATTAACAAAACAATATACTATCACAAATATACACATGTACAATCCAAAAACCTAAATTTCACCAATATTTATAACACACAGATTCAACATTAAAAAATATGACAATCAATACTAAACATGCATCTCAAATCCTCAACAATCAACCCCAAATACATGTGCAAAATCTACTCAAATATCTCAAGTTTTAGGTAAAAAAAAAAATTAATTGATTCAAAATCACCTACCTTCAATGGAGAGCAAAGTCATGAGAGATGGTTGGAAAAAGCTTCTACGACAACAAAATTGGCAATAGCATGGTTGAGAACTGAAGGTAGAGAGAGAGGAGGGAGAAAAAGAGGGAAATTAGGGTTCTGACATTATAGGTTTCTAATACAGTCATCTTTCCCATGACAAGAACCATGGGAAAGTTAATGAAATAGTGTGTTTAATTCTTTCCCATCCATTTATGAGAGATTGAAATTTTTTTGCTTTCTCATGGTTTATAATTATGAAAATTTTCAAAATTTAATTTTCCTATGACTATAAATCATGGGAAAACAAAAAAAATGACAAACCAAAGACCCTTCATTGTCTATGGTTTCCCATAACTTCATAACCGTGAGAAATTATGCCCTACATTCAATGTATTCTCACAGTGTTACTTCTCTAGTTATCTAATTTAGTATTAATCTTTAAAACAACATTATGTACAACAAACTCTCTAAATTCTTAATTACTAGATCATACTTGGTCACACAACTAATGTTATATTTTGCTTTGTTTACTTGCTTACTTTGTTCAATAAAAATAAAAAATATTGTAGTTGTTATAATTCACTTATAGTAGACAAACATATACAAAAAAATTGTTTAAAATTAATTGATGGACCATTAATCATTTTTCAAATTGCCAAATAAAAAAAGGAAAAATTAATAGCATATACTCAAAAATTGTTAAAAATCAATTTATAGACCATTAATAGTTTTCATATTACCAAATAAAAAAGAAAAATTAATAGTACATACATAAAAATTGTTAAAAATGATATCATATAAGCATAACAAAAATACATAAGATTATTATTACTTAACTCCATACATAGCTTATTTCTATAGCATTAATTGTTAATTAATGATTGCAACTAGTACTTTCTTTCCTCCCATTTAAATTGTCCCATCCATGAAAGAAACCATCAAACTTTACATGCCAATAAACCTCACCATGGCCAAGGTCAGTATATTGCTCATATACATCAAAATTAGCCTCCAAAAGGCCCTATATTGCATGACAATTATCTAATTTATCACGTGGATTTGTGTCTAGACACACAACAAAGCTTCCTGATATGCACGAAAAATTTAGAGGCTTTGCCTTAAATGGCAATGCAATGTGGATTTGGATTAGCATTAACTCATGTAAATTATAGTTATTATCTTCAAGCTTTGCATAGCTCCAGGTATTGTTAAAACATGAAAGAAGAACAATGAAGAGGATAACATGGTGCAAACCAGAAATTTAGAAATTTTTGACATTTTTTGAAGGTTGGTAAGCAAACGATAGGTTGAATGTAATGCTTTAAGTTTGTGATTCTATGTATATTCTTGCATGACTAGAAGAAAGAGAAGGTGAATGAAAAAAGCAAGATAATTTTTTTTCCAAATTAAATTTATTGATGTATCACTTTTTGATTGACTTAATCTTATATAGTTTGTGAATACTTTGCCTAACTATTTTTTTTTTCATAACAAAATGATCTTTTAGCTAAGAATTTAGATGTAAGATGAGTTGTTACCTTTGAAGACAATCATGATAGGTTACTAACATCTTTTTAATTTTATTTTCAAGATATTAAAAATTATAAAACTTGACAATTGACTTTTATTTGTTGGGTGAAATAAAAAATATATTATAGTAAAACAAAAAAACACTAAATTACGCACAATGCACATTTGTTATGTGCCATAAGCCAATTAAAAAAAGATATCTAATTAACTTAGTACACACAATAAAAATACACTTATTACAACTAAGTATTTCTCATAGTTGAAGCATGCAACAACCTCTCATATATATCTTTAAATACAATGATTTTTAAAGTGTTGTAGGACTACTAGGATATGTCCATTGTTGTCTTCTTGTGCTTTCTCTTTACCACCAAAGAAAAAAAATAACAAAGATATCACTTTTATTTTATTTGTAAATTTTAATTTTCAATATATTAAAAATCATACATTTGAATAAGTATTTGACACAAATATTTTAATATTTTTAGATCCTATCTTATTTCCTTAAAAAAAATAAAAATGATGTGTTTATTAATAAGAAGGGATGAAAATAAGTTAGGTGGCTTGTCAAGCGCCTATGGCCTAACCTATTTTTGATCTAGTCTCACTTGGCTTATTTATCTAAATAAGTCAGGCTAAGGCTAATAAATAGGTCCGTTTAGATAAATAGATTATGTTTGTCTTCTTTAGGCTTAGTTCGTAAGCCTACCAAGCCAAACTATTTAATAATTAAATATATTTATATATAATATATGCATATATAATATAAATAATATTTTAATACATGCATTTATATATATAAGCCTAATCAGGCTACAAGCTTATTTTAGGTCTTGATCTATTTAAAAGTCTATTAATGTAAGAAGACTTTCATAGGTTAATAGGCAAGGTTAGGCTTCTTTAATGAACCAACTTGTGCTTAAATTTTGACCTTATATGGGCTAATAGACTAGACTCAGGCTAATACTTTATAACATAGGCTTGGCCCATTTAAGGTAAAGCCTAACCTGACCTAGCCTATTTTCAACCCTAATGATAAGCTATACAATCAAGTGTTATCATAGTTTTGGTACATAAATTGTATAGTATTACCTTATGCCATCTCCCTTTCTTATACATGAAATATCATATAATGTTATATGCCCTTTTGGTGGCATCTGATGCATAGAATCATATATTCCCAAGAATCCTAACATTCCCAGGAATGACACATTATTATGCTTGGTTCAATTAAAAAGATTTTTAGGAATGTTACAATATTATGTTGTAATTAATTTGTATATTTTTTAAAATATTATTGAATTACCAAAAATGTTCACATTAAAAATTGAGTGGTTAATATTATAAAGTTAATTAGTCAATGAAGTATGCAATGGCCAACGATTATGGGTGGTGGTGGATGGTAGTCATTGACAATAGTTAATAGTAGATAATGGTCAACGATGGTGGTTAGTGATGAGTAGTGATCAACAGCGGTGGGTGGTGATGGAAAGTGGTTAGTAGTAGTGGTGGTGAGAGGTCATCAACAGCGGTGATTGTTAGTAGGGGATAGTCAATGACAGTAAATGGTAGTGGGTTAAGATGGTAAGACATTGATGAAGGACAAAATAGTTAGTTTATATAGCCAAAACATTTTGATGTTAGGGAAATGTAAGATACCCACCTCATCCATGGGAATTTGAGATACGAATATTGAGTTAGAAACAATCTCGAGAATATGAACATTTTTGGGTAAATTTTTCTATGTTTTGAAGCAAACATAGAAATCTAAGGCCCTATTTAGTTATAATTGGTTTGCTTTCCAAGCTTATTTTCTAATATTTTGCAAAACGTGTAAAACATATTCAAATGATTAAAAATAGAAAAATGTGGTTCTCCATTTTTTAGTTTTCCATTTCTAACTTATAACTATGTTGTTAGAAAATGGTTTAAAATAGCTTTCATGTTTTCTTTACAAAAAAATGAATTCTAGTTTTTAGTGGAAAATATGCATTTTCTTATGCATTTATTTTTTTTTAAAAAAAAATCTAAGTCATAGGTTCAACTCCCATTAGAAACACCTTTTTCATCAAATGATGTCCTTTACTTTTTAACCTAAATTTGAGAAATTATTTTCATTAACAAGAATTTTTAGCATCACTTCTACTTTTCTATAAACAAAAAACTAAAAATAGAAAACATTTTCTAAAAGTAAATACAATTTAATATTTTCTTAAAATATTCCTAAGAATGTAAGAAAGATTTCACAAACCAGGTGCCACCTTAGGTTAAAGAATAAAGCTTGATAAATAGACATTGTATTAAAAAAATTAATAAAATTGTAGTTCTTTAAGTTAGTCTAGATTACTAAAGTTAGTGCAATATGTTAAATGGGTAGTTAGTTTGAGCATAAAAGGAATCTTGGAAAGCTAGTTGACAGGCTTGGATGGCTAACCAGCTCATGTTAGACAATATTTAATTTGAAAAATCCTAGAACACAAAAGCACAACTCTAGAGTGGCCATAGTGTTTGAGAGTGATAAAGGCATTAGAGAAGGGTTTGTGAATTCTTGTTAGGGGTTTGAATGAAAGGTAAATTTATCAACCTAAAGTTAAATTTACATTTTTTTTATGCTCAGATTATAAATTTCTATGTTTTGTTAGCTACGCCTTTGATTTTGACTTGAATAGGACTTCATCTTGTGAAGTGGTTTTTTTTTCTCTTTGTGTTTGATTTTAGGAGATCACTTGGAGATTTTTACTACTGACTAAATCCTTTTTGCATAAAAACTAGTAAGAACATGTGCTATACGCAGGTAATTGATTTGGTGAATATAAGAGATTGAACTAATGCATTATAAATAATAGAGTGCTTGGCAAATGAATGGGGTTGGATTCATTGCCATTTTTGTTGATTGAAAATGCTAAGTTGTTATTTTAGCCCATTACTTCTCACAAGAAGGGGTGAACTAGTTTTAGAATTTTACAAGTTTTTCAAATTATTTTCAAAACCCTTTGTAATTTCATCAAATTTCAATACCAAGGAAACAATAGATCAACAATTTCTAAAGCACTCTCAAGCAATCTAAATGTCAAAACCCTAGCTAATCAATATCAACAATAACAATAATAAATGTTTAAAATAAAATATAGAAAATTAAAGAGGTAAGGGTTAGAGAAATTAAATGCAAGATTTATAGTAGTTTGACCTTGGAGATCTACTCTAAGGATTACTCCACTCTTAATCTTAACTAAGGTTGGTTCCACTCTTTTAATATCCCTTCAAATTTGAATAGGGTACTTGAAGAAGCTTTTATATGGTTGTTTCAACCAAACAACTAAATCCCTTTGAGAATCTTCACTTAAAGAACTCAACTCAAGAGATTTCTCACTCTTGCTCTCCTAAGGTTTCCTCACCCATAACAACAAAGAAAAAGATGAATAGTCAAGAAGATTAAGCTCAAAAACACCTAAGTGTTTGATTACATGATGAAGCTTAGGAATAGAGAAGAAGAGAGAATAAAGAAACTCAAGCTAGGGTTTAAATAATTTGAGAGCAAATAAGAATGTTTTCTATGTGTTTGATAAGTATTAGAAACAAAATTAGGGTTCAAAAGTGATTTATAATTGTTAGGAAGTGTAAGAGGGGAATTTAGGGAAAAAATGCATTTTAAACCAAACACAATACAAATCAAGACTACAACTATTAATTGTTAGAAAAATCAACTATTAAGCTCACCTCTATTTCACCCAGCCTACATGAAGCTAGCAGTCAACTGCTAGGATTCCAACAGTCATCTATTAGCCTAGATATCCTAATTTTGAATGGGAAACATGCATAATAGGGGTTAAGGTGCTAACAATGCACAATTACCTTATTTTCTATGTAAAACCCAATATTTTTGTTGATAAAAACATGTTTTTTGAGGTTTTTTTTTATAGAAAAGATTTATTTATAATTCCATAACATTCTTTTTCATATAACTTTTGGTCTACTTCAATTCATCTATTCATCACCCCTAATGATAGAATTATGCTATGCGTGATATACTAGAACTGCGAATAGAACTAGGGTGAGACCTAGACATGATTATGTTAAATGACATAAGATACATGACCGACAAGAGAAGGATTAACAAGAAATTAGATTTGGCTAGAGAATAGGAACATGATTGATTATTGATTTATGTGTTATGATTGTATGAATCAACCTAAGACTTTGCATAGAATAGATTATGTTCTAGTTGAATATTCTTTGAAATCCAATTATGCATGTTTTCATGAAACTTATTCTCAATCAATTCATGACTACAAATTTCCAAGATTTCCACATCACATGAATTTTTTAAAAATTATGAAATTATATTTTTATATTTTCAAATTAAATTACTTGAAAATATCATCTTTGAGATTTTCATCAGTTTTTCTTTAAAAATCTAATTATCCAAAAATATCATTTATTCAATAATTATTTAATTATTTTAAAACTATTTTATACATTTTAGAAGCACAATATGTCTATCAAAGTTAAAAGTGTTTATCTAGAAAAAATTATTTATTATATTTTTTCCTCATAATTTTCTTGAAATTTCTGTACACATGTAAGTTACATTAGAAAGAATAGATTTCTATAGTAAAATAGAATAACTAGTTATTTTAGGTAGAAAGTATGATTTCCTTAGGGAAATTCATGAGCACAGAAAGATGATTAAGAGACGTTTTGTATATGTGAACTGACACAAAGTCAGGTGAGATTTGGAATACCTATGTGCACTAGGAGATAAACATTTTTATTTTTTGTTATCAGGGATAGTGACTCATGATTCAAGTGTAGCATTGGAGGCCACGCTATACTTAGGTATGTCATGTTTGGGGCATACTACCTTTTTGGTATATCATATTTTGGGAATATAACCTTTCGGTTATCACCCCTTCCATTGACCCATCATTCCAATATAATTTTTATGACTTATCTCATAGATCTGGTAAAACTTAAGAAATAAGTACATGTACATGATGGCCAACCTAAGGGTTCCATGCCTTAACACAGTAAGAAAGTCACTACTCATTATTCACTTGATTGATCAGATGGTCCCACACTTGCTATACAAAGATAACTGTCCATGAACTTACCATAAAGCCATTGCTTGATAATTCCATGATAATATGATACATGTTATGAGATAGGATATGAATTTTTGGCTATGCATGATTAGGTAGAAGGAAATTGAGCAAAACTAAGAAGATAAAATATTTAGAGTTGCATGTGAATGCATATATGAATATTATGGAATTATATATATATATATATTTGTAGGACCAAAAATGTTTTTAACACAAAGGTGGGTTGTAATTTTATTACTCACCGAGTATTCGACTTGTACTCATCCATTCGTTAACATTTTAGGTTAATGGATTAATTGAGGATATCTCAATTAGAAGAGACTCCTTAGTTTGCATGTGTTTGTTATCAGGTACGTTAAACCCTTGATTTCTTTTTAATGGATTGTGTTCATCTAGCTAGACATGGATTCAGATATTTTATGATTTATGATTTACAAAAAAAAAAGATTATATTTATTTTAAGGAATATTGCAAATTATGCCCTTCAACTTTGGGTAATTTCATTTAACCCTTGCACACTATTCATTTTTGCAATCAACCCACTTCAACTTTGGCATAGTTGCATTTAACACCCAATATTCATCTTGTGAGCAATTTGAGGGAGCAAAAGTGCTAAATTTGACATAAAACTTTATGGAAGAATAAGCATAGTGTGAGGCCTTGTGGCTCCAATACAGGAGCAATTTGACTTGTATATAATTTTTTTGATTTTCCCTATTTTGGTGGAATTTTTATTATTTTAGCATGGTTTTCTTGCTTAGTGTGAGTAGGAAAGCCTATTAACACAATCCTTACATTTTTACCTTTATGTCTATACAATATGGAACTTAGATTCCTCCTAGAAGTGTAGGAAAAGATTTTGTGAGTTCAATTTATCACTTATCTAAAGTTGAGAGGGGCTAATTATAATGATTAATAGTTTATGGAGGACTAAATGTAATTACCCCAAAGTTAAAGAGGGTAATTTGCATTTTTTTCCTTTATTTTATTTTCAAAACTTAGAAAATGATTTATTAAATGATTTTATCAAAATACTACATATCATGGATTTTAAATTAAAGATGCCAAATTAAAATTTTCACATTATTTTCTTATATTTCAAAATAAAAAAATGTTTTATGAACAGATCATGCTTAGATTCCTAAGTTACCACCTGGTGATTCATGCTAATCATGCCTCTGAAATTTGGGATGTGGCAGGGAGTGATTGTAATGTAAAGTGAATTGAGAAAGTAATTTCTTTTAATTAAGAGGGCAAGTAACTTTTTCCTAAAAACACTCATTTTCTGTTGACCAAAATATACTTTATCTTGACTAACTTTCTTATTGGTTCCAAACATAAGAAAGTTAAAAAAATAGTTTCTAAAAAAGCATTTTCCCCCTCAAACAAACAAACATTTAGTATTATTGCCAATTCCTTTGTTAAAATTACCTACATGGCATATGTTTAATAATTTTTTTATAACTCAAACATGTGTAAAATTGTTATAGAAAATAATTAGGGCAATCAATTATTAGAAATCTATAAAATCCTATTTCGTCTCTTAACTTTTAAATCCAATTCCTCAATTCTCATATTTTCCATGGACTATCAAGCTAATTTCCATTGCCATTCCAAATAACAAATATATTAGAATAGAAAAAACAAAAATTTCAATTGAAGAAGGCATATTTATGTGAAATTTAGTTGTAATATTATTAACTTGATATATAATTTGTGATATTGATAATAAATTGATGTTAAGACATCTTTCAATACTAATTTGAATTGTCTCGCTAATCTTTTAGATATTGATTTGCAAATGCAGTCTGTAAGTATTTTAATGAGAAACCGTTCTACATATATTTAAGCATAAGACCGATTTTATCTTTTTTTTATGGACTATGATCTTTTAAAATTATTACATCAAAAATTGACTATTTTAATTTTAAACACTAACATTTCATAGAAAATAGGATCAAATTCCAATTTACTATTAAACCTCGTTTGGTAGACCATATAGAAAAAGTGTTGATAGTAAGAGTCATAAAATAGTATAATATAGAATATGTATAGTATAAGGTTTTATACTGTACAATGTTTGATGCATCATTATACAACTTTTATAATTGTATATTGTATATTTCTTATATCATAATAGAAAATAATATAATTTAAATGAAATTATCTTTATATGATGTTGATACTAGTTAAAGGAAAGGTTAAGTGCTAATAATAATGGTGAGTACTGATAATGATGGAAAAGAAGTGATCATGGCTAAGATGATAGTGTTATTTGGTAGCTTACATGGTGGTGATGGAGTAGTAGCAATGGTTGGTAATGGCAGTGATAGAAGTAGTTGCTAACGATGGGATTATGAGGGTCAGTGCTACAACCACCACTACCACATTTATGTTGATAGCTGTAGGGGTCGTTAACATTGATGGCTATAGGTGGTGGTGATTATCAACTTTGGGGGAGGTAGCTGATGGTAGTGATGGTTGACGACAATAATGGTGGTGGTAGTGGTGGATAGTAATGAATAGTAAAGGAATAAATGGAGTCAAATTATTTTTTTTTATTTGTATTATTTTTAATATAAATTTTGCTTATTGGATCTTATCCTTCACCCTAGCTAAGAAGTTTATAGCATTATATGGCATTTCATGTCTAAGAAGAGAATTGTATAAGACTATATTAAATAATTTACCCTCTAAACATATGATAAGAGTTAATTTTATAACTTATTCTATACTATCAGACCTAATACGATCCACCAAATGAGCTCTTATGATATTATGAAATGCAAGTTTCCTTTAGATATGGTCCATCTTTCTAGTAATTAAGTTTTACTTTATAAAAGTTCTAATCAAATTATTTCAAAATCAAATATTATTATGTTTATATAAATAAAGATTTGTTAATATCAAAAATTAATGACAAACATGACTATATAAATATTGGCCAACGCAAATAGAACTTCGCATTCTATATAAATTCATCACAAGGCATATAAACATCTGAAGTAATGGCAAAAACTTCACTACAAATTGGCTTCTTCATAGTCTTCTTAATTGGATATGGTATTTCCTCTTCCCTTCATATATATTATATATTTTCCTCTTCCCTTCATATATACATATATATATATATATATATGAAGCTCCCTATCTACTCTTAATCTTAGAGGAATAGATAATACCTCTAGAATACCTAAAACAATTTACTAAAGAAATACTTCAAAAGGAAAGAACATGTTGAAGATAAAGAAATTAATAACCTTTATCTCTAACTTGCTCTACAATGATAGATGGTTATCTAGATGTTAAATGAATTTGGACTAAGCAAACAGTTTTTCTGACTTCAAAATTGATATGAAGGCTATGAAAAATAACTTTTATTTGGAAGAAAATATTCTTCAAAGAGAATGGTATTTTTCATACTTTCAAAGGGAAGATTTAGACCAAATCCAAGACAAATGGATCAAATTTTTAAAACAAGTTAAGATAAATGTTCCATTTTTTGACTGGTTTGAGGTATATGCCTTAGGAAAACCAGAAATAGATTACCCTTTTGGTAAATCCATCAGCATCAATACTAGGGCATATCAAACTTGGACAACTATCAAAGGAGAAAAGGTAATTTTTGAGTTACCACCCTAGAAACAATTCCAAATAGAAACCACAAATCCAAAAAAACCTCTAGTAGTAGCACCCTTTATGGCAAAGGAGGTTGATGATCCCATTTCCTCCAAAGATATACAATCTTTGATGGAACAAAACAGCTATACAAATAAGTATCTTCAAATCTTAGGATCCTAACTCTTAGCTAGCAATGTTGCAGGACCTCTAAAACCCTAACTAGTAAACAGGTGGAAAAACCCTTCTTTAAACTATATGAAATTCCTCATGAAAAGTATAGAAACCTCAACAAACCCCAATGGTTAGAAGAAATCTTTAAGTTAAAAATAGATAGAATGTTAGAACAAATAGATCAAAAGCTCTCCAAATCTGTAGTTGTTCCTGATACTCCTCCAATAGATAAGTCAAGTAGGAATATTCAAACCTTGGACAAAGCTTCTAAAATATCTTGATCCTACTGAAGAATGCATTTTTCTACCATGCAAAGTCTCCTAAGGTTCTACACTTAAGATTAGAAAGTAATTCAATTGATTTGTCTTTCCATAGGCTAGGGTCTCCTATGAAGTGTTTAGTAATCGTAAAGATTAGGGTATTTACTACATCTAAGATTTCTTCTCCATTAGAATCGTAAATAGTAAAACCATTTCCTTCAATTTCAATAGTTTTCCTCTTCCCTTCATATATATATATATATATATATATATAAATACTTCATATAATTGCTTCTAAAATTTTGTAATTGTTTTAAAGGTGATGACCTGGCATGTTTTTTCAAGAACACAATCATTGTAAAGAAGTACAAATTCTTTTTTTTTTAAATTTTCCTAAGATAAACTTATTTGATATATAGGATTATAAATTTTTATATATTTGTCATTCAATATACAAATTCTTTTAAAAAAATAAGTTTATCTTATTAAATGTGTGAGGGAAATTCACTGCTAATGATTTGAAAGAGTTAAAAAAATCTATAAATACTATAATAAATTCTTAAAAAAGAAATTGATATGCTCTAACATTAAAGTGGAGCAGTTTATCTAGTTCCTAATTTTTCATAGGGAAAAACTTATGTAAAGTTTATTAAATGTTTGTTGTCAAGTTCTCCATTCAAATTATTATGTGTGTCTTGATTACTTTACTAATTATCATTAAAATTATAATTATAATAACTATTAATAAAAAATCATATCCAAATTATAATTATTAATAATAATTAGTAAAATAATCAATATACGCGTCATAAGTTAAAAGGAGAACTTGATGGCAAACACTTAATTAGGAACTTTACTTAATTTTTACCCATTTTCATATTTGTCGAAAAAGAAAAGAAAAAAATGTGTAAGGCAACTTGTTAGAATTCTTATTAATCAACATAACTAAAAAAAATTTTCATTCTAAAATATCATATAAATTGATATTATTTTCTTATTTTTTTTTCTTTAATGATTTTGCAACAATGATAATATTTTGGAAATTGAAGGTATGTTGGGACATGAAGTGAGTGCAAGAAATTTGGCATCAACAATGGAAAAATGTACAAGTGTTGGAGATTGTATTGAATATTGGTTCATTATTAGTAGCCTATGTCCAACCAAATGTCAAAGGAGTTTGCAAATGTCTTTGTTGTTCTCCTTCTTCTTCACATGTTCACACCTAATCAGTTATTTGGGGCTTCTGGGTTTTTAATGAATCTTTTTGGTCCTTTTCTCTATTCCACTTTAATTTGTATTAGTTAAGTGCCAATTATCTTTGTTAATAAAATAAAAGCTCAAAAATAGTCTTAATAATTAATTTTCTTTGATGAATTTTTAACTATAAAACATATCATAATGCCATTTATTTTGTTATTTACTTTATGCAATTGGATTCCCTCAATTTTTTTCTTTGATTTTTCTATCAGATTGGAGAGGGATAAATGCAAGATTTTTTATAGGTTCCATTGCATATAAAAAAAATATTCTAGATGTCATTGCACATAAAAATTTTATATTTATCTCTTTTCAATGTGATAGAAACATGACAATAAAGAGAAGCAATCCAATTTCAAATAGATATTGGAAAAGTCCGCTATAGACTTAGATATGTTTGTGTATGGATAGTTGATGAAATGGAAACAAAAGCAAAGGAAAAGGTTTATCATTAATAAATTTATGGGGAAAATGTGGTTTATAATTTAAAATTCTTATGCATATTAAATTATATAGCTCCTAAATAGAAACTCATTAATGCTTTACTAGGGTTTGACACTTTTTGCCAAGATCCCTTCTTCAACAAGTTTTCTTGGCCAAAATTTCCCTGGTGGTAGATAAGGTTGTGTTGAAGGAAGAATCCAATTTACTTCATCAAGGTATAGAAAAATCAAGCTTATAGGTCAAAATTTTGCCAGTAGAAAGATAGGCCTTGTGTGTTATGCTAATGTTGTGATGGAAGGGAATAGCTTGCCAAACGAAGGTAAATTCAAGTCTTATAAGGCTTCTCTGATAGGTGTAGAGGAATCCAATGATGGTGGTAAGGATGTGCACAAGATTAAAGATTCTATAGAGGATATTTTGGGTAAGAGTGAAAAAGAGAATGAATGTCATTTTAGTGAATTTGAGGATGTTGAGGAATTGGATGGGGATAGACCTTGCCTAGCTTTTATCATATCTCCAAAGGAGGAAGAATGAATGTGTAAACCATGGAAAAAATGCTAATTATCAAATTGATGGGAAAAAGAATAGATTATGCAGATTTGAAGTCTAAGCTTTTTCAACTCTAATTAAGCTAAAGATGGTATTTTGGATATAATCAATCTTACAAATAACTTCTATATGGTGAAATTTAGTGCTTTTTTTTAATTATGAATTTGCACTAACTGGTGGATCATGGTTACTATATAATCATTATTTAATGGTTCATTCATAGGATTCAGATTTTGACCTAGGGGAGGCTGAAATTGACAAGGTGGCTATTAGGATTCGATTGTTAGGTCTTCTAATTAGATTATACATAAGTTGAAAAATTCCTCACTTTTCTTGATAAGAAAGGGTTGGAAATATGCTTAAGGTGGATTCTACAAACTCATGGAAAATATGCTAGAATTTGTGTAGAGATTGATCTCTCCAAGGAACTATTATCAAAGTAAAGGCAAAACTTATGCCATAGAATATGAAATCATTCATGTGATATGCTTTGTGGTAAATATGGTCACCATGATGAAAGATGCCCTTCGAAGCCAAAATTTCCTCCTTCAGTCATGATAAAGCAAATGCCTTGGGAGATGGTAGGATTGTTAGTGCCAATATACAAAATCGATGCACTATGGAAGCTAGATGATGGCTCAAAAGATGTGTAGAACACAAAAACTAAGGTTTTGGATGGAGAAAAATTAGGCCAGTCTAATGCCAAAAATAATAGGATTGGTAATGGATCTCATTTTGCCATTTTGGGTAATGATGATGTTTGGGAAAATAATGCTTTCTACGGGAACGATGATAATAATCAAGATGAACCCAAATATGGATAGCAATTAAGGCACAATTAATGGTCCACTGATAATTTTGTTGAAAAAGTAACTCTAAAGCTAATCAACCTAAGAAGATAAGCTTTACATCTACATGGCCTGAGTTTCCAAGAACACAACTCTCATAGATGAACCTTGTAGTTCCTCTTTGCAAAAACAACAAAAACAAAATATTGATCCCACAGGTGATACTGATTAACTTGTTAATGTTGATGCTTCAACCCAATGTACTCATGTTTTGACTACCCTTTCTCAAACTATGGAGATGGTAGATACTAAAATGTATTTATTGGTTAAACATTTATTGCTTCAAAAACCCCTAATGAGGTAGACCCAATGGACTATCAAGGTGGAAGGTGTCAAATTCAAATTTATGAGGATGATGTTTTGGTTAATAAGCATAATAAGATTTCTAGTTTGGGAGTTATGAATTCTTATTGAGTTTTTGTTTCTTTTATTTATATTACTTATGGTGTTGAATAATATAGTTGTATGGAAATGTAAAGGTGTTGGTCATAAAGATTTTGTTTCTCATGTTAATTGTTAATAGAATATGCCCTGGAGACAATCAGTTCTAATGACATAGATACTATATATCTTATCATATTTAATAAATATGAATTTTGGCCTCTTTATCAATTTAGTTTATATATATATATATATGTTTGATATATGTATGCTATATTGGATAAAGTCTTTAGAATATAATTGTGTATAAATGAATAACTTGGGATTGTAATTATGAAATAATTTATACATATAGTTATATTTCTAAATAACCTGTTGACGTCAGAATCCGGTTCGTGTACGGGAACCAAGCTCCGGCTAACGGGATATAGAGTTCAGGAATCAATGCCACTCTTGAAGTGTTGTGGTGGAAGAGGCAGAAGGAAAGACAGTATTTTTACGTGGTTCGGCCAAATCCGGGCGGTACCGGACCCTACATCTATGACGGAGATTTTATTGATAATATGTAAAATATTGTTTACAAGATTGGCCTCTCTCTTTCTTCCCCTCTCCCCTTCTGCTAACAAGGCAATCCTATTTATAGAAGAAGGAGAGCAGACATACATTAAATGCTAACTACAGTTATGTTACATCAATTA
>JANHAO010006365.1:0-21488 GCA_026873985.1 Saraca asoca
TATAAAATTGCATTCGACTGATATTTATTTTTTGAAAAATTTTAAACTGTGATAAATTGATGTACACACATTATTGAGTTAAATCGATCAATTTTGATTAAATATGACCGATTTAGCACAATTTTATTTTTTTTTCATCCCTATTTTAAAGTGCTTCGAGATCTTGTATAATTTTTTCATCAAAGTGATAAGCTCATGGAAAGTCATATTGTTTATCCCACTAACAATCAAGAAATAAATTTGTATAACCATTTACTAAGTGATGGTTTTCAAACCTGATCATTGACCCAACAATATTGCTAAGTGATGGTTTTAACGATAACACTTGAACCACTTAACATTCAAATTATATGATTTTTAAGATATGCATTAAAACTTTATTATGATACAGAAATGATAAAATAAATAATTATTAGAGATTGTAATGAATCTATTTCTATACTATCCTATCTCTTTATCATTTTGATTGCTCAGAGATAAGGAAATAAAAATAAAAGGAAACTTGATTGAAGTAATTTGATGGCTTTAGCCACACATTTGTGCTTCGAATTTTGAGTTGTATTTATATTATATGATTTTAATCTTTTTAATGTTCACTTTTCAAATTTTGCTTTTCACTTTCTTATTTTTAATTAGAGATGTTCATGGGCTTGAAGGTCTGGGAACTTATTAGATTATGTCTAATACGTTATTGACCTAATTCATTATATTGGGTTACAGGTTTGTTGATATCAAAATTTGGTCAACTGGTATCCTTAGTATAACACCCCTGACCGCATGCTTGAGAAAGAAAGAAAGTAGATGGTACAAGTTTATAGAAGAAATAAAGGGGAGGATGGAGACACCGAAATTTATCATGGTTCGGTGAAAGCCAGATTTTGGCCCTTACGTCCACGGTGCTTTCTCTCGTTATTTATCTTTCAAAAAGGTCTTGTTAGACCGAGTTACAATGGCTATCACACTGGCTCACAGGCTCTCCTCTTAAACGGGGATTGCAGGTACAAGAGGTTTCCTTTCACTCATAGAGTTTTCTATCTCTCCCTCTTTTCTATGGTCCCTTCACCTGTATTTATAATGAGGGGGAGGGTTACAAGGGTAATTTTCTTAAACGGCAAAATGATCACCTTCGCCGTTGTTAGCATTAAATGCTTGCCGTCGGATAATTAATGCTAGGCAAATCATTGTTGGATTTCTGGGGAGCTGATGTGTATTGCTTGAGTCCCAAGCTGTCAGTTCTTCCGGTGCTTTTTAGGCTGCTGACTAGACTTGGATCGATCGTCTGCCGGTGGTGAAGCAAAAAAGGGAGACAGTGGTTTGTCTCTAGCTCTCACTTGTTCGTTGGCTTTGGCCGATACGGTCGTTGCCCTTTAAACCTGTGGTCTCGTGTTATGGTGATACCTCGTGGCATTGCGGGGCCCCGTGGCCTAACGATCGTGGTCTCTTTTTACTGGGACTGAATCCGCTTTAGACTGTGCTTCCCTAGATGTCATTCTATTTGAGTCTTATCCAAATAATACTCACAACAAGGTTTAAGTCCATCAAATAGATCAAACCTTTATACATTCAAGTTTAACTTGAGCTAAGCCCAAATCTAATTTCTAATTATATTTATGAAAAAATTTTAATTAACAATTCAAAATTAATTAATTTGATATTTCAAATATTATGTTAATAATTATTGTAATACATTGTGTATGTAAATATTTTTTTTAAAAAAGAACATAATATGTAATAAGTTATATTATAACACAAATATCCTCTTAGAAAATAAGATTTTTACAGTGACAAATAAATTAGTTTGTTTTATCTTTCTAGTACACATAGGTTTTCTTATTTTTTACTTTGTACAGTGTGATAGTATTTAACCTTAAGCCTTGCCAATGAAATTACCATTCTATCCTTACTAGATCTATTTGGCCCTTCTATGCTGTCATCCTATTTTGAAATAATCTACTTCACTTTCATTATTACCAAATGAATAAATTATGTAAATCATGAAAATTATGAAAAGTCAAATTTTCTAAAAAAATTTGACTTAGGTTCCAACCTATGGTAAGCTAAGTGTTAAGCCCACCTACACATACATATAAACAATTATATAAATCAAACAATCACATAACATATATATCCAAAATTCTTAACTAAGCTATGTATGTATTTCTCATATGGAGATTGTTCACAATTCTTAACATAATTTGAAACTTTTTCATATGCATATCATATACTAAATCTTTTAATGCTTATAATTTTTCTTAGATTATTCTTATGTTCATTACATATCCTAAACCCCTTTTTATATTCTCTCATAGAAAACTTTGGCAATTTTGAAAATACTTACATACACATAAACTACTAATAATAGGAAGCCAGTTGAAGCAAAAACCCCACTCACTTGGCAGAGAGAATCCTCCAGGGCAATCTATATCATTGATTTCATCAAGCACAAGGCTTGAGTTGTTGTAAATGAGAAATCTCACAAAATAAAAGGAATTCACCAAATAAAATTAAAAATCTAAGTATTAGCAGATTAAAATTAAGATAAATCAACTGTTGTTTTAACTGATTTACCTCATATCAAACTTCTAGGCCAGATATGCAAAGATAACGCTTTTTTGATAGAGTTTCAACCTTCAGGGAGTTTTTGGTCATCATAATGAATTTTGTTTATAGCTTAGAGTTTGCAAAATTTACATCTACCTATGTTCAATTGATTGGCAAGCCATAAGTGACCAATTGACTTGATTGATTGATCAACTCATTGGTCAGGGTTTGAATCAACCTTTTGGTTTGAAACCACAGTCTAATAAGTCCTATGATCCAACTCCATCCCATTTTAAAGATCGTATCCAAACCATCATAGTTTAGAGCTATGCTAGTCTATTTGGGGTGTTACATTTTAAGAGAGGAATGAGTACAAGATAAGTATGCCATAGAGATGTTATGATACCTGATAACATAATATTTAACTTATTTATTTGTTCTCATACTTAGCATTTTAAGGTCCAAAATTGCTTACTTCTAGCTGTGTTAGCATGTTTTTATAGTGTGATGCCAATTGGAATCAATTTGGAAAATTCTGCATAATTTAGCCATTTTGAGCAATTCTGTAATCTGGTCATAACTTGAGATACACTTGTCCAATTTATGTGATTTTTCTCTAGTAGGAAAGGTAAGAGATAGATCTACTTTTATGAAGACCTTCAAGGCTGAATCACACAATTGGCTATCTAAATTTTGAGTTGAAATTAAGACCAGAATATTGTCTCGGGCAGCTTGACCTTCATGCATTCAACAGACAATAACTAAAGTTATAGAGGTCTAATTAAGGTGAAACTAAGCCCAAATGGAAGTTAAGATATAAAGCCACATTTCCTATGAAGTTTCCAGAGCTGAATGGATTATGAAGGGTCTGAAAAATGAGCTGCAACATAGAGGTAGAGTTGTTACTAAATGGGCTTCTGTAGAATTGGATCTTTTATGGCCCTTAATTGGCATGAATCTTGAGCCCAATGCATTATCCTTTGATCCACCTCACATTCAGGCCAGCTGGAGACCTATAAGTCAACAGAAAATAAAGAGAAAGCAAATTGAAAAATGCACAACACGCAAGAGCAAAAATGGCAGCAAGAAACTAATCTACATTAACTTTTTACCTGCCTCTACTAAGCAGTAGACTGTTTCTCTTTCTTGGGCAATATTTGTAAAATGAGTTAAGGGCAGAACACAACATTGTAACATAGAGTAGTGTATAATAGTTTAGGATTTTTTTTCTCTTTTTCTCTGCATTTTTGTGCCTCCATGGAAGGCTAAGTTGTAACTAATCCAAGAGGCTGCAACTTGGAAGATTAATGCTGAGATCTTGGTATTTCTTTCTACATTCAATTGTTTTTCATTTCTCTTCCTTTCCTCTTTGTTTTTGCTGTGATATCTGAGTTGAATGGATCCATTTAATATAGATATTAATATGGTTATTGAGATTTTGATAATCTCTTGTAGAAGAGGATAGGAAAACCAAGCAATGCATTGAGATCTTGATGGATTGTTTATGGCTAAGTCCTTATTAGACTCATTAATCATTTTCAAGGATCCTTGTTGTGATTTTAAGCTATAGAATATGTTCAACAATTAAATGAATATTTAGTGATCAAGGATGCATTGATCTCAAGTTGATTCCCTTGACTGGTTGCTTGTTTATCCTTATTTTTAGTTTCTGTTTTCTTAGTGTAGTTTTCTGCCAAACCCTCCCCATTTACATCCCCTAATTTGATTGATAATATCATCCTAAAATGATCCAAGGGCTTGGCCCATGTTGCCTATGCTACAAGTAGTTTAGGTAGTTCTGGTTATAAATTTCTAATTCGATTCAGTGTTGATAGTAGCTACATCAATACCTTCACTATAACTTTTCATGATTTGAGTATGATACCTCCACCATACTTTTTATCATCTAGGTATGATACCTTCACCATACTTCTAAATTCAAGTCATACTTTTCATATTACTTACCTACCTTACATACACACATACAAGTATACATACATATACAAATATACACACACTAACACTTTTAAGATAGGAACAATAAGGTATTACTTTATATAAGTATGATATCTTCACTATACATTTTTGTAATAGACCCTTAGGCTTTCCTCATCTTGGTTCTCTACTAAATGCACCTAGTTATTCCCTATCCTTAATAGAGCTAGTTTATGAGCACAAGTATAGGCTTCCTAAAATACAAGTCTAGAAACATCTCAAGTTATATTTTTTTATTTTAGCAAGTAAACACAAATTATGTATGTATTTACCACATTCTTACATCATTTATTATTTATGAATATAACCTTGTTGATGGTGGATTTTAGTTCTGGGCCTAACTACAGCCAACAAAGATTTTTTTTTTTGGATCTTAAATTGTAATATGGTTGTTAATGTGGTAAACAAATGAAGAAGGCAAGAAGAAGAGGAAGATCAGTGGAAAACATAGAGCTTTTTAATTTGGTTCAGTCAAATTCGGATAGAACCGGACCCTACGTTCACGGTAATGTATTGATCTAAAAGTATTTTTACAGAGTTTTAGTATAATGCTTCCATCCTCCTTAACATTCATCCCCTTCCTTCTATTTATAGAGGAGAGCAGATTACAATTATAACTTTACATGCAATAAATCTATTACATCTAACATTTAATGTATAAAACAGGATGGACTGACTAAATCCTGTAAGTAAGCTTTTGCAGATTGCCTTCTGTAGATGGGCCTCACATGTCTGTTGGGTAACACATATGTTGGTCTTCTACTTAACAAGCCCTTGGGCTGTTGGTCGCACCTTGTGAGCTAGATTCTTTAGTCTAGGGGAGCTGTTGTCTTTGAGGTAGCAAGGCCAAGCTCATTGTTGATAGGGTGAGCTCAAGCAGGGGAGGTTGCTAGTAGCGCAAGTTGAGATTTAGCACTTTAAGCATCTTGTGAGCTGAATTCTTGCACACTTTGGCCACTTGCTAGCCCATTAAGGATATTCAAGATTCCACATATTTTAGATTTCACATATAACATAAGCCCCCCTAACTTTTAGCTTGCCTAGCGAGCTGGGAATTGAAACTTTTTGAAGGCCGTTCACTTCATGAAATTCAGCTAAGTCAAAATCTTTATTGAATCTATCATTTCATCTATTCTAGGTTATACTTCCCATAGTATGTGCCTCATGATCATTGGTGAGTTAGCCTTCATTCTTTTCCAAGGCAATAAATGAAAATGGTTAGAGAGATTCATTTGGACCCTTTGGTAAGACCAGGTTTAGCTCTATTTATGGCAAGAGAAGTCTCTTTTGCTCCTTCACTAAATAAACCATGAATTTCCCAAACAAGCCTCCTTTATTTTTGGCATTTTGCCCTTTCACCATGGTGTGTATGGCTTGCTGCATAAGGATTTTTGAAGACACAAATTCTTTAGTAGCATGGAAGGATCTCATACGGATCTTAAAGTATGTCCTCTCCACTTCGCCTTGAGATTTTTGCCTTGTCGACTAGGCCCCTGTCGCTTCTTGAGTTGCTCTCTTTGTGAATTAGAAGAAAAGCTATTGGCTGGGAAGACTAAGAATTAGCTATATTCATTCCCTCTCCATTTGATAGGAGTAATGTTAAGGAAGAACTTGTTGTTGAGTAAGGCACTGGAAGAAGAAGGGTTCACCTCTCGATGGATGGCCTTTTAATTGGTGGGAACTTTCCCCTTATGTGGCAATCTTTCTTCTAGAAGGAGTTAGTTGTAGCCTTCCTTTAACTTGTATTTTAGCTTTTCCTAATTTGTATTATGAGTTTTCTGATGTAGTTTAACCTCGTTGAGGCTTTTTAATGAATAAAATCTGTGATTTTTATTTACTATTCTCAACTTTTTAAATCCCATAAATAATAATGCAAACTTTTATAGTTCGCAATGAGATACTCGAATAGCCAATTGGCCAAACTCCCTTGTGAGCAACAAGTAAGGGCAAAACATCTTGCATATGTAAAATGAGCAAATTGCATAAAAATTGTGATAATTAAAAAATCGCATGAGAGCTGTGAATATTTGGTCGCATGTGAGTTGCAAACATTTGGTTACATGAGAGCTGCAAATCATAGCAATCTTGTTGCCTTAGGCAAATAATTAGGTTTATTTTTTTTATGCTTCAGCAAGCATACAACTATGCTAGCATTAAGTGTTTAAGAGCGCCTCCACACCTTAGTGAGCTCAACATAACTAGTTAAGTGAGTTTATTTTGAGTGTCTCGATGCCTCAGTGAGCCCATAGCTCAACTGGTTAAGTGAGTTTATTTTAAGTGTCTCCATGCCTCAGTGAGCCCGTAGCTCAACTGATTAAGTGAGTTTATTTTGAGTGTCTCCATGCCTCAGTTAGCTTGTGGCTCAATTGGTTAAGTGAGTTTATTTTAAGCATCTTTATGCCTCAACTGGACTAAAGATTGCAATTGAATAATGAGTTTCCAAGATAATCCTCGGTGCCTCAGCATGAAAGTTGGCAACTTCATCAATTCATCTCCATAATGAGCTCCGGGTGCCTTAACTAGACCTGGGCCCATGATTGGCACATAGTCTTTAGAGATTTGAAAGAGTTGACTGCATGCAAGCTATGGGAATCACAAACATTTGCTAGGGAAAAGCAGATTGGAAGGAGATAAAGATAATAACACCAAGCCAATCAGCAAACAACTTTTAATAGGAGCAAAGGAAATTATTTACATTAACTATTGGATTTAAGATACATAATTAATGTATAATTTTGATCAAGCCCCCTGGCTCTTGGCCAGTATCTCACTAAGAATGCCAAGATTGTTGCCATGCAGGTTATACAACATATTCCTTTAGATGACCTTTTTTGATGAGGTCCTCTATCATTTTTCTAAGGGCCTGATAGTTTGAGGTTCCATGGCTAACTTTATTATGATAGACATAAAACTTTTCTTGGTTCCTCCACCTATAAGGGATCTTAGAGGGTACAGGCATCTTGAAGTCCTCTTTGTCCCTTTCTATCATGAATATCCTATCTTAGGAGTCTGATAGGATGCTATATTGTTCATGGTAGTTTGAATGCTAAGGTCGCTTGCCTTTGGGCCTTTTGGGCTTCCTTGCAGCCTGCTTAGCAGAGTGGTCACCCTTATCCATATTGCCCTTTTTCTTGTTGTGGGAGAAGCTAGCTTTCTCATCCTTCTTGTTAGACTTTCCTGAGCCAAAAGTCTCTTCCCACTTGACCTGCTTAGTAGCTTGCTCATAAAACTCAGTAAGATCTTTTATTGAGAACTTGTATAGGTTTTTATACAACATTCCATCTTTGCGAAGTCCCACGGAGATCATTGCCAACATGGTTTTCTCAAATGGATTCTCTATTAAGTTGGTTTCTAGCTTAAACCTGGCAATGTAATCCTTCAGCAAGTTATGCTTGCATTAAAAGATCATGGCAAGATGGTAGGGAGGCACAGGCTATTTTTTTAGTGCATGGTAGTAGATGGTGAACTTCTATTAACAATCTTCCTAACTACAAATCAAGCAAGTTGGAAGGCTTTTAAACCAAGCTCAAGGTACACTTCCTAATGTAGCTGGGAAAACTTGGCATTTGACCAGGGGTTAGCCATTTGTAGGTCCATTTGAACATTAAACATGTCTAAATGGTTGTACAGATTAGAGTCCCCATTGTACAATGGAATTGCGAGGACCTTGAGCTTAAGGGGAAGGGTCTGAGTCTTAATTTCCTCAAAGAGTGGTGACATTTCTTCATAGCAAGCTCAATCATTCAAAACTCAAAAGTGTTCCTCCAACCAGATCATTTTTGAAATAATTCTTCAACCATAGGGTCTCTTGCCCTGGATTGCTAGCTAAAAAATTATTGGATTCTTCGATCTTCATGGTCATGAGAGTTGTGACCTAGAGTTTGCTCTTGTGAGCAGTGAGCTGGAGAATTGTCCTGATTGGCATTACCTGAACATCTAACTTGCTACTATTGGTGAACATTTATGGGTGCAACAACTTCAACCTATTTCTACATATCTTGCACTGGAATTGTGACTGCTCTAATCAGTTCTCCTATCATATTATCCAGTCTCTCTTGGAATTGAAGCCAAACTTGTACTCCATTGGTGCCATTGGCAATAGTAATGGGTTGAACAAAACTAGCTGGGGGCAAGCCAATAGCAGTGCCAATGATAAGAGCAGTGAAAGAATCTGTCATAGACACATGACCATCTAGAGGATTAAGCAATTCTTTGAAGCTCTAGTGGCTCTTCCCTTGGCCATTACAACAGAAAAACAAACCAGAGAATAGATGAGGTCCTTTCGGGCATGCCAAAATGTTGATAGTAGATTTTGGTCCAAGGACAATCTCCAATCAACAGAGGATTCTTTTCAAATCTCAAACTCTAATTTGGTTGTTAATGCAGTAAATGAATGAAAAAGGTAAGAAATAGAGGAAGAGCAATGGAAAATACAAAGCCTTTTAATGTGGTTTGGCCAAATCTGAATAGATCCAGACTTTACGTCCACAGTAATGTATTAGTTTGAAAGTATTTTTATAGAGTTTCAATATAATCGCTTCCATCTTCCTTAACGTTCATCCCCTTCCTTCTATTTATAAAGGAGAGGAAGTTATAATTATAATTTTACATGCAGTAAATCTATTACACCCAACATTTAATGCATAAGATAGGATGGACTGACTAAATCCTGCAAGTTGGCTTCTATAGATTGCCTTCTACAAATGGGCCCCGCATGTCTGTCGGGCAATACATATGTTGGTTTTCTACTTAATGAGCTCCTGGGCTGTTGGTCATACTTCACGGGCTAGATCCTTTGATTTGGGAGAGCTATTGTCTTTGATGTAGTGGGGCTGAGCTCATTTTTGTTGGGGTGAGCTCGAACAGGGGAGGTCGCTAGTGGTACGAGTAAAGACTTAGTGCTTCGAGCATCTTATGAGCTGAATTCTTGCCGCACTTGGGCAACTTGCTAGCCCATTAAGGATATTCTAGATTCCACATATAACAAGCCTATTATTGGTTAATTTTCCATTTATCCTTATTATGCCTTATGTGTGCTTATATTTCTATTTACATAGTCTACTATAATTACCTTACTTAGTGTGTAACTATTCTTAGGTCTAGTTATGGAAACTCATAAGCCTAATGTATAGTTATTTTATAATAGTAGACATATCTACCCTAATGCATACAACAAATAGATTTTCATGCATCAGCCATCATAACATGCATTCCTAGGCCTATCATTCAAATATTGTCACATTAAGATTAAAAATTAGGTCATATATTTCTATGCCTAATGTTCAATTATCATCACATTAGAAAAAATTGTTGGGCTCTTTGGAAAACACATTACATGTATACCTTTACTTAAAATGAAATTGGCTAGAAGTAGAAACTTCCACTCACCTTAGATGAAGAGTGTTTTTCTCACAAGACAACCTAAGTGTCTTTTCTCACAAAGTAGGATCTAACTCTATAATTATAGAAAACTTTATAACAACTAGTAGAAAAGATAGTTATAAGTTGAGCATCATAAATTAAGGTAATTAAGCACTTATGCTAAAGATTTTACCATATGTTCACTCCCAAATTAGAGTGCAACCATAACCATACTTCACCATGTTTCTCTCTTTCAAAGCCACACAAAAAGGAAATAGGATTATGATTCATGTCGACATAAAAAGGAAATAAAAATTGGTCAATTGGCTTTTTAGGACTAGTTGACTGATTGGTTTTGGTCTAGGCCACTCTTAAAACCTACTTTATGAATCCAACCATTCCTAGGTAGGCATGGCAATAGGTCTAATTTGGGTAGAGCCAACCCAATCCAGACTCGCTAAAAACTTGACATATTGGATCTATTAAAGACTCGATCTAACAAGACCCAATACAACAAGACCAGACCTGACTAAATCCATTTGGACCATTTTTTTGCCCTTTAAATGCCAAGAAGCAACATGACCAATATAGGCTACCTTATTTTTTGATGGGAGATATTGAAGGGCTCTGTGCTTAATCCACAAACAATGACTACTTTAACAATTTTTTTCTTTCTAATTTGCAGACTATAGTAACAAAGTTAAGATGTGAAATTCAAAACCAGAAGCATTTCTATTAAATAAAAAATTTAATTTGGTTGACAATTAAAAAACAAGAAACTTCTTTTCAAACTTCTCTGTAATTAAGTTAAGGCCTTTGCAATACCAAGAACATAGAGTGGGGGAGTGTGTAATATGAAATTCTTTCCATTTTAGGAATGATGTTATCCTTCTAATTTCCACTTCAGGCAAAGTCAAAATATAAGAGTTGTGTTCTTGTTTAGAATAAACTTTTTTAGCTTGTCAACATTAACACTATAGAAAGTGAAAATACACTAAATATGAGAATAATATAGACTATTTTATAAAAAGTCTCATACGTAAAAGAGCAAACCAAAAAACAAAGGCATGATCTAATTGTAATAATATTCTAAAATACTCTAGGATCAATTTACACATCAATAAACTTGGCCCTTAGTATTATATAGAGATTAAATAACAATACTACACAACATATAATCTTTAGAAATATAAGAACTAAAGAATGATGAAGATCACTAGAAAGTAGTATGGTAGTGAATATCACATAGACATTTGCATAAGACAATTATCAAAACAACACACCTTAGGTTGCAGACATAAGAAGACATTAGCAAAAATCACTGCAACAAAAACACTAATTTTCAACATCTAAAAACGTCAAAAATCTATCAGAAATAAGTTATTTATGATGGGTAGCAAAAGTCAAAAAACAATGGTGGAAATTTTTGATGTCTTTTCTAATGCCATAGACATAGGAAATTAAGTGATGTGGCAATGATACATAACATTTTCGATGTCCACAAATGTTGAAAAAAGTGCATGACATATCATGCATATAACTCATTTTCAACATATACAAATGTTGAAAATGCAGACATGACACTGCCATGTCATCATTTTCAACACTTGTAAAAGTTGAAACTATGAATGGCATGGTAGGGCCACCTTCATTAATTCCATGTATATCTAATGTCTTTGGATATTGGAAGTGATGATATGATGTTTCCATGTTAGATGTGAAAAAATTTGACATGGCAAAAAAGTTTAATTAAAAGATCTAAAAGGAGCCATCTCCATGAAAAGTAACATTCAATAAGTGAACCTAAGAGCATACAACTAAGAGCATTTATTATCCAAAAGTGATAAATCATTACAACCTAGATTATAAATAAAAAGTATTTAACGAACAAGTGTAAGAACCTAAACACAATTGAAGATACCAATGATTTTATATACAAATAACCCAAAATAAGTAATTTTCAAGAGATAGTGACAAATTTTGATAATTTCAAATACTTTGTCAATAGCTAGAAAGCTTTTAGAGAGTTGAAAAATATCACTAAAATAGAGGTAAATTCAAACTTAATTAAATTTCATTGGAAATGCATATGTTCAATGTTCAATAATACTAAAGACATAATGTATCCATCTGTAATGTATTCAATTTGCAAAAACATAAACATAGAACCATATACCCTTACGTAAAGCCTATATCAAACATGGAGGTCCACATCTAGTAAGTTTACACATTTAATCGAATATCATGACTATTGCATGGCCTTGAAATATAGCCAAATAATTAAGGAATATATGAACAATAATTGACAAGCATAAAAATCCTATAATGCTAAAACTTCACTTATACTTTTCAAAAACAAAATGAAACTTGACAACATATCTCTCACCAAATATTTCCACAAATTTGGGACCACCATTAGGTGCCTTGGAATCCAGAAAGAAATGGAAAGAAATATTAGCATTACAACAACAACCAATCCTTATAAAGAGATTAGCACATGAACATTCAACCTTCAAAATTAATTTTTAATAAGAATTAACTCAAGAAAAAAGAAGAATAGCACACCTAAAAATCCAAGAGACAAAATAAAGTCAATTTCAACTGAACATAAAATAGCACTTAAAAGTTTGGGCTTTCAAACTCTATGATGTAAAAATATAACAAGTTAAAAATAAGTTTCTTTATATCTATAACTTCCAAGAAGAAAAATAGACTAGCAAAATATGTATTAACTTTTTTTACATTACATGGGTGATTACAAATTTGCACTTGCACTTCTGGACAATTTTGAGAAATATGTCACATGCCAAATCTCGCAAGAAAACAAAATCCAAATGATTAAAAATGCATGTTGCAACAAATGTATTTATTGCTAAGGATGTGTTTTGATGATTGGAAGGTATCTCAATATAATCAATGTGCATAGTAATAGAAACCAAGATGTAGGAAAACAATGCAAATGCGTGGTAGCTATAGATGATAGAAAAAAACCTTACTACATGACATCTTAAGGTAGAGTTGTAGTCGTACATATCATCTTCATAAAGAAAAAACAATTGAAGACTAAAGGATAATTTTAAGCTGAAAATAAAAAGATGCTCATTTTTCAACAGACTTAAACTCTATGCAAATACATGGTAGAGATAGATGATAGAAAAGAATCTTACTACATGCTAAGGTAGAGTCTGAGCCATACATTCTATTAGTTTCATAAAAGAAATTAAAGATAACTCAAGACTAAAGGATAATTTCAAATAGAAAATAATAGGATGCTTTTCTTTTAGCAAACTTAAATTTATATCTTATAGAAAATGTTAAAGTAGGTTATAGTGATATAGTAAGATAAATGAGGTTGTTATATATAAATTAATTAAAAGATTGAATTGTCCAAAATTAAGGTATAAACAATCAACATCAATGAATAAACATCAGCAAATTTATGTATTATGCACAATAATAAGGCCAATAAAAGACATCATATATAATAAATAAGCCACAACCATATCAACAATGTTTGCCTAAAGTAAAAACAAACACAAGAAATGCAGTTTTTTTCTTGGTATAAAAAAGTAGAGTTTCATGTTGCTTAAATTTTACTTTAGATTCTAAAGATTACTAAAAGTAATATATTGCCTAAATTAATAGTTTAAGTAATATCATTAGGGAAAATAGACAAGTAGATACTGATAGAAAGCTATAAGGTAAATGAAATTAACCTAGTCTCCAGGATGTGTCTCACGTATAAACTTAGACAACTTATTCACAACTATTTTTAAAAACTTTTAGTAGGCTCTCAAAAATTATGGATATTGACCAATAACATACCTACCAATAGAAGCAATTATATAACATATAGATAATGTAGTAAAGGGTCAACAAAGAAGAAGAAACAATGAAATAACTATAACAGAAATTGAGATTATGCATAGTCATTTATATATATGTAGAGATAAAGGTGACTAGACATTCAAACAAAAACCATATCAAACCTAATAAAAAATTCCTCTTTTTATGCATGGAAATCATTTTTTTAATTCAAACATTAAAATGTTCAAAATTTAGTCCCAATTAAAATGTCCAATGAAGAATAAATTGTTTTCCAAGAAAGTTTGCCATCTAGACTAAAAAATGATTATTAAAGATCTCCCAAATTCAAAAACAATCCCCAAATATAATTATACAAATAGAATTGAGATAAAGCAAGAGAATTATAGGATTGGAAGTTTTGATCTTTTTTGTTCATTTAAGAAACACAATGATTTGTTTGTTTATTCATTTCCCAATTCAAACTTGCCCAAAAAATTTCACATGACATTTGTTTGTTCATTTGCTCGTGCAAGTCCAAAAGTAGCAAACAGATCCATTCTCCTTATGTAATTCTTATCCTCTACAATATATGGCATTGGGAACATTGCTGTGTTTGATTGCAAAATGCATTTAAATTAAGTAAATGTTTATCTGTAAGAATTAAATCATTGAAAAATATTTTCAAAATGAAATGTAAAATTAACAGTATTTGAAGTTACGAGATTAAGGGTGGCCTTGAACGTGTATCATCAATCAATAGAGTATTTGAGGTGGAATATGGGCCTATTTTTTTCACTTTCTCCCATAATTCTTAAGGTGCTTAAAGACAAGATACATAATATAGGCCATGTTTTTCCTCATGTAATTTTGTTCTTTAAAAAAAAGAAAAGTATAAACATAGTGAGATCACTATTTTACTTTTGACCATTCTCATGCTCTACTGTCACATGAAAGGGTCGAAGTAAGAAAAGAAAAATAAAGAATGTTTGTTGTCCAAGAAAGAGAGAGAGAGAGAAAGAAAGAAAAGCAATATGTTTAAACCACTAGAGACATTGATTAGGAAATGCTTATTTTACAAGGAAGTTAAGTACATACATTGGCAATACCAGGGAAATCTTTAGATTGCTTGAAACAATTTCAATAAAATCCCTAAATTACTTATTCTCAAACTCATGCTTTAAACTATCATAATCCTTAAATTGCCTAAAACAATTTTAATCAAATCCCTAATTTATATCATTCCCTAAATTTCCTAAAATAGTTTCAATCAAATCCCAAATTACTCGTTCTCAAACAATTTAAATCAAATCCCTACATTACTCATTGTCATAATGATGTCAAACCCTAAATTTCTTGAAATAATTTCAATCAAATCCTTGAATTGCTCATTCTCAAACTCACACTTCAAACTATCATAACCAATGACATAGACACAAGTCAACCTATAAGCAAAATGTTTCCCAAAACCATACACTAAAACCTTGTGATACGAAATGTCAAAAACCTAAAGAATGCAAAAATTGTGAAATGGTCACACATTCTGATTAAAAAAAAAACTATTCAAAGTAGACATTGAATGGAGTAGCCATATAAGCTTAACATTGTCAAACCTTAACATAAAAATCAATTTTCAATCCTTAAATCCAAATAAATTTAACTGCCAAAGGAGGCCATGCCTTTCATGTTAAGAAGCTAAATTCAAAGCTTTTGCCCAAAATTAGTATGGAAAAGTTATGTGGTTTACCTTCAATGGAATTGAAAAGTGAAAACCCGAGAGGATGGTGATGTAATGGATAGAGTGATGAAGGGCTTGGTGGCAATAATCCTCCCATGGCAGGCCAAGTGGCATCAATTGTGGGCATAAAGGTTTAGGGCCAAAAAGCAAAATAATGAGAAGAGATAAAGAAGAAAGGGAACTTCATGATATTGTTTTTGATTTTTACTTATGTGATGGATTTTTTGACATTTAAAGTTATCAGACACTAAATTTGTAATGTTATGGATGTGAAAAAGGTTATTGTGCTACCTTCAATTTAAAATTCCAATTTTTCTTTAAAGTTTTAGTTTTTGATAATTATTTGGCATTTAATGATGTTGGAAAAAGTCACATCAGCTAGTGAATGGCCTTTTCGATGTCAAGGAGAGTCTTGTCAAAGTTTCTCACAAATTTTTCATGAATAGGAATGTCAAATGGGAGTCATAGAAAATTTGAAATTATTTTTGATGAATTTTTTCAATGAATTTCTAATTTCTATTTTGTGCCATTAGAAAGACATCAAAAAGGATATAAAAAATGGGTATTTTTCTTGTTTTGAATTACCATTCTTGAAATAATTCCTAATATTCTTCGAGATCACAGAAAATTATTAAAACCATCCATGCCATTTCCATGAAAAATTAAGTTTCTGTAAAATTCTTACACTGGCGAGTGGGTTTCTATTTATGGAAATCCACTCCACACACCAAATTTACTAATAGTCTCCTTTATCGCAATTCCTTAAGTACTTATGAGAAAGGAAGTTGAACAAGCAATGTTCTATGCACTTTTTGAGCTTTAAAACAAGAAATGTTTATTAACCACTGACCAAAATTACTTTGATGCTCTCCACTTCTATTTTACTAACGCCCAAATAAATGACAACTCTTTTTATGACTGAGATCTTTGATGTTATTTAGCAGTGTCATGGTCAACTTGAAAGATTTGGAGTTGTACAATTTTCTAGCAACTTGTGACAAGTGACTAGCACTAGCATACCAGTGAACCAAAATAATGCTAGCCAGCCGCAAAAGATTAAAATTAAAAAAAAAATTCTAAAAGGAGAAATGAAACTCATGAGAAGTTAAGTATTTTTCATCATTGAATCACTTATTTTCAAATCTGAAAGCAAAGTAAATAAGTCAAATAATGTTATGGACATTTTCTAGTTTATTGCAGATTGGGCTGGCCAAGGCCTAGTAACAAGCAAGCCTAGATGAAGGAGGAAGCTCAATTCACCTCGAGGTCGAGATCGTTATGTATAAGCCCTAGGTCATTAGTTAAAAGCTTGGAGCAAAGGATATGAAGCCAATCTAGGGGATTAGTCTCAGCTCAGTAAGAGACAAGCTTTGGCCTATCTAGCCACTAGATCACTACTTGCAAGCTTGAGCAAAGTAGGCTTGATCTCACTAATCGGAGATTGATAATGATCCTAGATGAGGCTCATGGGATACAGCCTCAGCACCGAGCTAGAAGCCTACCATAAGTCAAGATTGGAGGTAAATACCCTCAAGCAATCTACACTGCCCATTTGCAAAAGCAGCATGTAAGGCTCATCCTTAGAAAGTAACTTGCAAAATCCATTTTACAGTAGTCTAGGCTATCTTATACATTTATTATTTGATGTAACAGAATCGCAACTTGTAAAATTGCACTTGTAACCTCCCAAGCAACATATGCTGCAACTCTACTTGATTTTCTCCATATTTATGAAAACTACCATGGATGTAGGGATGAATGCTACCTCATTTTGGCCGAATCACATTAAAAACCTTTTATGTGTTTTCTACTCTTCCTTTTTCCCTATTTTTCTTTGTTTTCTATACCACCAAAAACCCATCTTGTGATTGGAATACTATTTAAGGTACTTTGAACTATTTTTATTGATTGGAGTTTAGGCTTTACCAGATTCCACCATTAACATTTTGGCATGCCCGATGGGACTTCATCTATATTCTGGTTCATTTTTTTGCATTCTGGTCAATCTTTTGTGCATCTACAATGACCAAGGGAAGAGCCACTAGAAGTGTAAATGACCCCGATTGTTGGATTGAAAAAGCAAGTAACAGAATAGATGGAACAAGTTCTTTCTACGATGAGTATTTCTACTGGGCCTATAATAGACATCATCGCTAGCTTGCCCCTCGCAAACCCCTGCTAGTCTACTATCACTATTCCAAAAGCCAATAAGATACAGGTATTACTTCAAAACTGGAGAGTCCTGGGGACTATTGTGAGGGAGACATGGTTGAAGTGTTAATGTAGGACTTAAACTCAAGAGAGTAGGACAAAGTCGTTGCATCCAAGCAATAGCATCAGGTTGCTCACTCAACTCATTTCTCCTACTCACAGATGAGATCAAAAGCTTGCTAAATTGATGAACACAAGTACTCATGATGTGGAAGCTCACATCAAGTGAAGAGCTTGCATCAAGTAGAGAGCTTGAATGGGTCTAGCCAAGGGAATACCTCAAGTCTCTACTCCCATGAACTAGAAATTCAGGAGCTATTCAATAGGTTAAAGTGATTAGAGGAGCATTCTCAATCTCAAAACAATCAAGAGCACAATGAGGAGAGGACCCCATTGATAAGCGAGATAGAGAAGCAGCCTTTTCCTTACAAGTTCAAGATCCCTACGATCCCACTGTACAATGGGGATACTAATCCTTACAACCATTTGGATCATTCAATATTTAGATGGACTTGCAAATAGCCAACCTTTTGGTTAAATGTCATGTTTTCCTAGCTACTCTACGAGGTGTCCCTCAAGCTTGGTTCAGAGCTCGCACTGTGAATAGTTGGAAAAAATGTCAGCATAAATTTTTTAGCCAATACCGAGCATTGAAGAGGCAACTCATGCCTCCTTGTCACCTCACAATGGTATTTTAATGCAAGCATGAATCCCTCAGGGACTACATTGCCAGGTTTAGGCTCAAAGCCAATTCGATGGAAAATCCTTCTAAAGAAGGCATTTTGATAGTGATTTCTGTAGGACTCTGCAAAGATGGAAAACTATATAAGAGCATATACAAGTCCTCCATAAGAGATTTAGCCAAATTTCACAAATGAGCTACCAAGTAGATCAAGTGGGAAGAAACCTTTGGCTTAGGAAAATCTGATCGAAAGGATGAGAAGGATGGCTTTACCAATTGTAAGAAGAGAAGTGGTGTAGGTCAAACTCATCACTTTGGTGATGAGGCTACGAAGAAGCCTAAGATTGAGCGACCTCAATGTCAAGGTCACCATAGTTGTTACAGTAGCTTAACAAACACTCTAGATAGGATCTTTACAGTGGAAAGAGAAAAGGAAGACTTTGGGAAGCCTAAGATTCTCAGGATTTCCAACGAGTTTGGAAGCAACCAAGACAAGTTCTATGCCTTTCACAATGAGAAAAGGCACACTACATCAGAATGTTAGGCTTTCAAGGATGCAATAGAGGACTTCATCAATCGAGGGTGCCTGAAGGACTATGCTGAGAAACCTTCAGGAGAACAATCTCAATAGCCCTCATAGCTCGTGCGGCAACAACAAGTTATAGATTAAGATCAACTGCTTTCCATTAGAATTGTATATTAACTTTGTAGTAAAAAAATAAAATAAATAAATATATATATTTAAGCTCACTTCCTTGACCTTGTACTATTGTCTTTCTCTTTTGAATATCTTGTGTAAATATTTACTAATTGTTGGTAAATTTCTTTTGACAAAAATATTATCTAAGAGCCAAAGCTTGAAAGAAAAATTTGCTTATCTGATTGCGGGCTCAAATTAATCAGTGATCTTGCCCACACTTTCGTTCAATCTCATTTTGTTCAGATTAAGGAGACCAGGATCTAGACTCATAGCCATTGAGCAACAAGATTGCTATGGTACACCTTGCTGAGCAACAACATTAGTATGGTTCAAGCCATTGAGTAATGTGATTGCTATGGTACAACTACTATGGCATGACTTGCCTAAGCAATAGAGATTACTGTCCCACTAAGTAATGGAGATTGCTGTTCCACTAAGCAATGAGATTGCTATGGGGTTGAGTAATGAGATTGCTATAGGATTGAGTAATGAGATTGTTGGCAAAGTCAAAACTCTTATTTTCCTACCGAGCAACAAGATCGTTGCTAATGTTTATTTCATTTCCTACTTGAGTAACAAGATTGCTCACAAATGATCACCTATGTAACCTACCTGAGTAACAAGATTGCTGGTAGTGTTTATTTCATTTCCTGCTAGAGTAATAAGATTGCTGGTAGATTTAAACTATTGTTGTGGTGCAGCTTGCAAGATATAACTCTTATGTGACCTAATGCTCACAGCTCTTATGGGACCTGATGCTCGTAGCTCTTATGTGATATAATGCTCTTAACTTTCATGTAACTTAATGCTCGTAGCTCTCATATGAATTACTATTTGCAGCTTGCCTATAACTCATTGTTTGCAGCCCTTATATGAAGTTATTCACAAGCTTTCATGTGATCTCCCATAGGCCGCAGCTTTTATGTGACTTACCAGAGAATTCTCTTTCTATGTTGAATAAGGCATTTTGATTCTCTAATCTTTTTGATAAGTAAAGAATTATGGCTAATTAGTCATCTAAATGTTTCATTCAGCCATGATTTTAGAAGTTTATGCTATCTACAAAACTAGAACATTCGATACAATACATCACTCATAAAGTTCATTTATTAAAAGCCTCAACAAGGTAGATTTACACCAAAAGAGTCAACATACAAGTCAGCAAGCCTATGGTTGCTACAACCCAAAAAGAAGGTCAACTTCTGGAGGATGAACTCCTACTGGCTGGAGGACCGAAGGGCAGGCTAGCTCCTTAATCTTCCTCTTATTGTCCTTCTTGGTTGATAGCTCCTTTCCCACTCATGCTTATGCCAAGAGTAATTCAAAAGAAGCAGAGGAGTTTGGCTAGCAAGGTTAAATCTCATGGCAAGACCATGAGGAAGTATTCCAAGATTTGCATAAGATCACTCACCATCCTTAGAGAAGAATTGTCCATTAAGCTTCTTATGCAGAAGGCCATACACACCTTGTTAAATGGCCAAACCATCAGAGACATGGGGGCTTAGTTAAGACTCCTATCGAGTTCCTTTGTAGAGAAGCAAGGAGACCTCTACGCTTTAAATAAACTAGCTTGGTTCCTTCAAAAATCCAAAGGTTATCCGATTGTTCTTGGTCAGACGGTCTAAAGAGGATAAGGTTGCCATACCAATGGTTGAGAGCCATATATAAAAAGAAGTATGGCATTATCCAAAAGAAGTGAAAGATTTGAGTTTAAAATGACAACATAACAAAAACTACAGGCGAAGACCTTAATCGATAAAATCATAACTCCCAATCCACAAAGTAAACTGAGAGTTGGGGGGCTAATGTTACGGGCATTTTTTGGTTTAATATGAATTGCCAAGGCCTAGTAACAAGCAAGCCCAAATGAAGGAGGAAGCCTAGTTTGCCTAGAGGTTAGGAACATTGTGTATAAGCTCCAAGTCTATAACTGTTAGCTCAGAGTAAAGGATATGAAACTAATCTAGGGGATTAGTCTTAGTTAGCTAAGAGAGAAACTTTGGCCTATTTAGCCATCGGATTGCTACTTATGAGCTCAAGCCAAGTAGGCTTGATCTTGCTAATCAGAGATCAGTAGTGATCTTGGATGAGGCTGATGTCTGATGTTTTACTCTGCAAGCACATGGCGTAGTTGTAGCTAGTACTGGCAAAAATGGGTCAGATCCCACAGAGATTTCTGTACCAACTACTAGAGTTTTGCAATCTAAGTTGCCTAAATCAAATAAAAGTGCTGTAAATAATAAAGGGAAATAATAAAAGGAAACAGTAATAAATAAACTAAATTCAAATATTAAAAAGCCTAGGATTAGGATTCACCATAATTATGATTTTCCTACGACTAATATAAATTCTTTCCTATCATAATTACTTAGATTATTGGGGATGGTTTAGCCTACATTCATTACTAGTCTCTTTCAAGGTCTAATAATAGTATTTACTCTCAACCTAAAAGCCTA
>JANHAO010006366.1:0-21481 GCA_026873985.1 Saraca asoca
CCTGAACACAATTACTGGGATGGTCCTGCAGCCAATTAACATCAAGATTTTAAATTTCTAGCAACACTACATCTTAAAGTTTCTACGCAAATAACTTGACATTTAATTACACAATCATTACGGAATAAAATTAACCATCTAGGAATGCTCATCAGGTCCTAATGTGTCAGTGGCCAGCTTGCAACTAATTAACAGTAAGATTTTTAATTTCTAGCAACACTACATCTTAGGGTTTCTACACAAATAACTTAACATTTAATTACACAATCGCTACGGAATAAAATTAATGATCTAAGAATTCTCACCAGGTCCTGATGTGCCAGTACCCAGCTCGCCACCGGTTGGAGTGTCACCGACAGTCCAAATTTTAGTGGCTGGCTGAAGAAGAAGAATACCAGGAGAGAGAGGGATGAGCTTCGGCACACACCGGAGGAGAGGAAGAAGCCAACCATGGGAAGAGGTGGCTTGTATCGGCTGGCACACTGAAGAATAGCCAGATGGCGGAGGAAAAGCTACCAAAGTGAGAGAGAGAGGGAGGAGCTCGACTGGGTGAGAGAGAGGAAGGAAGTTGACGCCAAGGAGGAGAGGAGGAAGGCCACCACCAGAGGAGGTACTCACACTGGCCAGCACACCGAAGAATGGCCGGACGGCGGAGGATGAGCTATCGAAGTGAGAGAGAGAGAGGGAGGAGTTCGGCTGGGTGAGAGAGAGGGAGGATTTCAGCGCCAAATGGGGGAAAAATTTCTGGGGAAAAATTTATACAAAAAAATGGGGAAATTTTCATTTTTACCCCAAAACTATCTAAAATTTACACTTTTACCCCAAGAAAAATAATTTTTTTCATTTCAGTCCCTAAAAAACTTTTCATTTTAGTCCTCCTTTCTTTTGTCTGAACTTATTACATATTGCGACCGAAAACTTTGATCGCTAAATGTTATAGATGACATATTGCAACCAAAAAATTCGGTCACAAAAAAATTTCACTGGCAAATACAAAATTTTCTAAATTGGCCACTACATGGCCATTAAATAGTGACTGAAATTTTTGCCACCGAAAAATTCAATCTCTATTTCGGTGGCAAAGATGTTCAATTTTTTTTTTTTACAAATCAGTCACAAAGTAGTCTCAGTTCGATCTCCATTAGCGATCGAAAAAATTCGATCACTATTTTCGATTGCTAAAATGCATTTTTTTTGTAGTGTATTTGACATATATGATTCCTACAAATCGACTTCTGTAGAGTGCTTCCTGTGAGTGGGCCCCACAAGCTAGATTTGTGAGAAGGTGTTTGCTTCTAGTTAATCGTTTGGCCATAGTGAGCCTCTAGCTGGGTAGATGTTGCATCCTATGAGCTGAGACTCTTGCTCTAGGGTCATTACTGAATTTCGATCGACAACATCAACTTTGTTTGGCCTGGGCTTGCGGATAGCGATACGGTAGCCAAATGAGTTGGGGCTTGCCTTGTAGTGAGCTGGGGCTAGTACCTTAAACTTGTCATGTATCCTTTGCTCCGAGTTTGTAGTTGGCGACCTGGAGCTTATACTCAGCAACTTTGGCCTCTAGGGGAGCTGGGCTTTCTCCTTCTGGACTTGTTTGCTAGTAGGCCCTTGCTAGCCCATTTCGCATGGTACCAAAAACTACCCATAACATCAGCCCCCCAACTCATAGTTTGCTATGCGGACTGGGAGTTACAGTTTACTGGCAAGGCCCTAGCCTACTACTTTTGTAGTGATGTCACTTCAAACTTAAATCTTTCACTTTGTCTGCATGAAGCCATACCTCTTACTGTACATAGCTCTCAGTCGTTGGCATGGTAGCCTTGACTTCTCTGAATTGTTCAATCAAGAACAACTAGATGCCCATTAGATTCTTCAGGGAACTAGGCTAGTCTACTTAAAACATGGAGACCTTCTTGCTTTCCCAAGGAAAGACTTGATGGGTGCCTTAGCTAAACTCCCTATATCTCTGATGGCCTGGATTTTTGACAAGCCATGTATGGCTTGCTGTGTAGGAAGTCTTCATGGATAGTTTTTTAAGGATGCTGAGAGATTTTATGTAGATCTTGGATTATTTCCTCACGATTTTGTTGTGAAATCCATCCTTTTCAGCTATGCTCCCCTACTTCTCAATCCTGGGGGGATGGATAAGCTAGAAAGGAGCCTCCAACTGAGGAGAAAGATTAAGGAGCATGGGTGCTTATCAGTCCTCCTTCTGGTTGGAGTCCATTTCCCAGAAGCCAACCTTCTTTCCAAAATAAAATAGCCATAGGCTTTTTATGATTTATACTTTGAATCTTTTAATATAAATTTATCTCGTCGAGGCTTTTAATGAATGAGCTTTCTTTGTGAGTGTTGAATGTTGTGCTGAATGTTCTACATATCATAGATGATAACATAAATTCTTCCAAATCATAACTAAATGAAATGCTTAGATGACTAGTTGTATTCTTTGACTAATGATATAACTAGAATGCCTTAGTTAGCATTGAGAGCAGTGTCCCGGTAGGTTGCATGAGAGCTGCACCCAGTGAGAAGTCATATGAAAGCTGTGAACAATACTTCACATGAAAGTTATGAACAATGGGTCACATAAGAGCTATGAACAATAGGTTGCATGAAAGCTACGACTAGTGAGCTACCTCACACAAATCTTGTTGCTTTGTGGGCAGCATGATTTTTTTTTGCTAGCAATCTCATTGCTTAGGCAAATTGCATAAATATACATCTACCAGTAATCTTGTTACTTAGGTAGGAAATAAGATTGACACTACTAGCAATCTCATTGCTTAGGTAGGTCGAATGGATGGTCATCTGCCAACAATCTTGTTGCTCAGGTAGCAAATGAGTTTCAATTTTACTAACAATCTCATTACTTAGTTCCACAGTAATCTTGTTGCTCAGTGGAATAGTAATCTTTGTTGCTCAGTGGAACAGTAGTCTCATGCCATAGCAATCGTACCATAGCAATCATGTTGCTTAGTGGGTCTATCCATAGCAATCGTGCTACTAAATGGGTTAAGCCGTAGCAATCTTGTTGGTTAGTAAATTGCACCACAGTAATCTTATTGCTTAGCGGACGTCACCACAGTAATCTTATTGCTTAGTGGATACGAGTCTTGGTTCTGATTTCCTTAATCTGAATAGGTTGAGGCTGAATGAAGAAGTGAGCATGGAAGCTTATTATTTTAAGCTTGCAATGCAAGATGAACAAACCTTTGGTTTGAGCTTTAGCTCCTCTTAGACAATATTTAAGATTAAAATATAATCCTAGTGGAAAATGGTTGCTCTTGATTAGTAACTTGTTGTTATTGTGTGGGCTTTTGGGGCTATTAAGGCCACTCTTCTAAAGGCTATTTGACATAGTCCTTTAGGCATCCTTGCTTGATGAGGTCTTCAATGGTGTCCTGAGAGCCTAGCATTTTGACATAGCATGCCATTTCTTATTGTGAAAAGCGCAGAACTTATCTTTATTGTTTTTGAACTTATTAGAAGTCTTCAAAGTCTTTGGCTTTTCGAAGTCTTCCTTCTCTCTTTCCATTGCAAAAATCCTATTTGGAGTCTCTGATAGGATGCTGGAACTACTATGGCAACCTTGACGCTGAGGTCACATGCTCTTAGGCTTTTTCACAATTTGGTCACCGGAGTGATCACTTCAACCTTCACTGCTTCTTTATTTATTTTAGACAAAACCTCTCATCTCATCTTTTTGATAGAATTTCCTCTAGCCAAAGGTTTCTTCTTGTTATAGCTCATTCATAAAACTTAGTTAAATCCCTCACTGGGGACTTGTATATGTTTTTGTAAAGTTTTCCTCGAGCCAAGATGCTTTCCTTTGAGGGATTTTCTACTAAATTGGCTTCGAGTTTAAACTTGGCAATGTAGTCCTTTAGTGATTCATTCTTATGTTAAAAGATTATCACGAGGTGGTAGGGGGTGCGAGTTTCCTCTTTAATGCTTGATACTGATTGATGAATTTATGTTGACATTTTTCCAACTACTCACACTGTAAGTAGGGTGACTTCTGAACCATGCTCGGGGAATGCTTTCTAGTGTAGCTGGGAAAACTTGGCACTTAACTAAGGGATTAGTTTTTTGCAAATCCATTTGGACATGGAATACATCCAGATGGTCGCAAGGATCAGTAACCTCATTATACGGTGGAATCCCAAGGATCTTATGTTTGTGCTAGAAGGGCTATGTGTCAATATTTTTAGAAAATGGTGACCTCTCCTCATTGTGAGCTTGGCTACTTTGAGCTCAAGGACATTCCTCGAGTGACTTTATCCTCCAGAGTAGCTCCTCCATTGTTGGGCCTTGTGTTTTGGACTATTGGTGAGTAGAGTGTTGACTTATTCTCCGTCCCTAATTATGAGAGTAGCGACCTGTGGGATGCTTTTGGCTAGTCTTGTGTAAGCTCTCAGCTTGGTATGAGCCCTTAAGCCACTAGCTATTACAATTCTTGTGAGCTCGGCAAATTCCTGACTTCATTCGTTGATTGGTGGAGTGAGATGAGTCAGAGTGCTGATGTGTTTATCTAGCCAACCTTTCCTCCTTAACATCTTCATGTAGTTACTAGAGTTAAGCAGTGATCTCAACTTACTTTTGTGCGCCTAAGGTTTGTGCTTGCACTATAACTTTAACTACCTCAGCTAACTCTCTCATCATGTTCTCGAATGTTTGTTAGGGTTAGTGGAGCATTTGTACTTCATCAGTTCTGGGAGCAATAGTGTGCTGGTAGTAGGTTTCAAGGGGCAAGTCAGTGGCCATGCTGGTAATAGGAGTTCTTGCCGACTGGTTCACTAAAGTGTTCGAACCTCTAGTGGTTCTTCTTCTGACCATTGTAGCTGAATAAGAAATCAACTAGAATACAGATGAGGCCCTTACTCTAGCGCCAAAATGTTGATAGTGAAATTTGGGAAGGCCCAAACTCCAGTCAACAAGAATGGTTCTTGTGCCTCAAACTGTACTTTGATTGAACGAATGAGGAATGAAGAGATGAGTAGAGGAAGAATAGCAGAAACACAACAAGAACAGAGAGATTTTTTAATGTGGTTTGGCCAAAATCCTTTGTTGGGATTCCTACGTCCATAATAGCTTTTATTTACATGGTGAACATGTAGCAGAGTTACAATAAGTGTTATGGAGATCAAGATAAAGGTGCCTATTATGACTATTCCTCCCCCTTTTATAGAGGCTGGGAGGTTACAAATGTAATTTTATAAGTTGTAATTCTGTAACATCAAGAAATAAATGTATTTGACATATATGAATCTTGCAAATCAACTTTTGCAAAGTGCTTTCTATGGGTGGGCCCGGCAAGCTAGATTTGTAAGAGGGTGTTTGCTTCCACAGTGAGCCTCTAGTTGGGGAGATGCTGCATCCTGCAAGCTGAGACTCCTGCTCTGCGATCGTTGCTAACCTTCGATTAGTGACATCAAGTTTGTTTGGCTTGATCTCGTGGATAGTGCTCTGATGGCCAAGTGAGGTAGGGCTCATCTCTTAGTGAGTCGAGGCAAGTACCTTGGACTTGTCATGTGTCTTTGAGCTTACAATTGGTGACATGGAGCTTATACTTAGTGACCTTGGCCTCCAAGCGAGTTGGGCTTCCTCCTTCTGAACTTGTCTGCTACTAGGCCCTTGCCAGGTCATTCTGTATGGTATCAAAAACTACCTATAACAACTCTCCTCACCATCATTATCAATAACATCATTAGTAGGACATCCAAATATGTTTGAAAGCTCTAAACACATTGTCTTGTTAGTAAATGAAATAAATTAAATAAGTTTAAACTTCATATATGTAAATAAGATAAGTTACCTCAATCCTCTAAACATATCAAAGCTTGAATGGTTTTCTTGCTTAATGAACCCCTCCAATGATTAATCACTTCCTTTTCTGAACTAAAAGTTGATTCAAAAGCCACAATAGAGATTGGAATGACTAAGAGATCCTCAGCCATGGTTGTATGTTGATGCCATTTTATAGCATGTTTACTCAGAAAATCAATAATGTCAATATCAATATTTAAATTAAGATTTTTTTTCATCCAAATAAACTTACAAATCTAATTTTTTAGTCTTTGAACTAGACTTACTATTCAGAAATTGCTCATAATCTTTTAAGCCATCAACATCATTCTTATCAATCAAGCCATTTTCTTCAAATCCTCTAATGTTTGAAACTTGATAAATAGTTAAATCTTGGTTGTAGTGTTCACACAATTGAAAGGGAGTCTTCTTAACATTTTCTACATGACAATCCATTTCATTATAAATTTTACTAAAACAACAATATATGAATCTAAGCTTATACCTTGGATCTAACACAATGAAACAAGAAAACAACAAGCTATAATCATCCCAATACATTGGAAATTTTGTGTCATGTCCATAATCATATCAACCATGAAAGTGGAAGGATTCTCTTACTTTTATTAAGCTTGAATGAATTTTCCAAACTCCCTCAAAATAAATATTATATGTTGGAGTCTTGGTGGTAGAAAAAAAAATGGAAATGTCATCATATAAGGGCTTAAAAAACTTATGGTTGTTTCCACCTTTTCCCACTTATCATCAGAAAGTGTACACATTTGAAAATTATAATTCCATTGTCCCCAATGTTCAAACACTTTTTTATAGTAGGTAGCACTATCAAGCATCAAATAAGTGAAGTTCCACCTCATACACACATCAATTCTCAATTTTCTAGTTACTATCAAATGAAAACTTTTTTAGCTATTTTATAAAATTTTTGAATGCTAACAAAAGTTTTTTTTTTCATGTATTTCATACCATCATGAATTTTATCGACAACCTCATCAATTTTTTTTAGAATAGCTTGCACAATTAAATTTAAAATATGACAACTATAATGGATTTGAAAAAATAGACCATCACACAACAAAGTCTTTTTGTATAGAAGTTCTAAATTTCAAAGTAGCCATCACATCAGCATAGCTAGCATTTTCTAGTGTAATGTTGCAAATTTTTTCATCAATTCTCCATGCACTTAAACATTTAGCTACCTCATATGCTAGAGAAATCCTAATAAATGGATGGTTAAAACTTTTGAAAAGAATGATTTTTTTTTTTTTGCATTTTTCAATCTTTATCAATCCAATGAATAGTTATATAGATAAATTCATCTCTAGTATGTTCAGAATTCCAATTATCAGAAGTTAAACATATCCTTCAAGGAGTGTTCCTTAAATCCTCAAGCATAATGTCTCTTTCTTTAGCATAAGCAACCATTACATATCTTTTACGACATTTTTCTTGGTCAAATTTGAAAGTAGCCAAAGTTGTATAATTTTCCATATTTTCTAATATCTTCTTTTGGATGTCTATCACAACAAGATAAATGATGACTTGAATGTGACATATCATTACTAGAATCTCCTACTAGAATCTTGTTGTAATGGTTGCACTTAGTGCTCCCATTTTCATTCTTTGTCATTTTGGTCCACCCCTTGAAAATTTGCTTCTTTTTCTTGTGACCTTATTGTCCCCTTCTTCTTGGATAGGTGTAGGATTAGTCTCACTTCCAGTTGTATTTATTCAAATATTAGAGCCTACAAAATGAAGCCAAAATATTATGTAATGATGATGAGGATGATGATAATAATAATAATAAATTTAATCGTCATCAAAACAACTAAAACTTTTATGAAAGAAGCATTGTATGTATTAATATAATTTTTTGGTTATCACTCTTGATTATTTGTATGATGATGCATTCCATTTGAACTCATGATTTATTGATCATCTTAGGTACAAGTTGGACTTCAAAATACATTGACATTGGTAATTGTGAATATGTGCATGATTCAACACTATTATCATGTAGAATAGAGTATAACTTCTCTATTTAATGGAAATTATATATTGGAAGAATCTAAAAAGTGGAATCTGGCTAGCTAGAAACTCTTTTAAATAAAATCAGCAATTTTTTTTTTCATCTAATTTTTAAGTAAGCCTTGAGACAAAAGTGTTTGGTTTGAGAAACATGGTCTTTGTAACTACAAAAGAATAAATATATGATTATCTACACTGTCATTACACCTTATATTTCGATCTTGTCTCTACAATTTTTTTTCTTGCAAATAAATTCCACAAATAAAAGTTTCTTAGAATTATGCTACAAAACAGAAACTATAATCCCATAATCAAGTAGAAATTCATGAATGGATTTCAGAAATCAAACCCAAATAATTGGTGCTTCATAAACTATTTAAACATGAAATTGTTATCAAACTTAAATTTGTATGCAAACAAAGCTAACATAGCTAGTTTATGGAATAAAAATAGAAGCAAAATACAAAATCCATGCACTCACCTCTTCGAAGAAAACAGTTAAAGATAGAGGCTAATCGAAGAAGATAGTTGAGAGTTGAAGCTTGGAGGAGAAGATTGTGAAAGAAGGAAGACAAGAGTGCCACTCTAATTGCTAGAGTTTGAAGAATTGGAGGAGAAAATGGTGACTTGGTGATAGATGGAGGCTAATCTTTGTATCTTGTGAAAGAAGGAGTGGCACTCCCAGAGTTAATGAGAATTGGGAAAATAAAAAAAATAGTGTACATTATAAATGGATGAGTTAGGTCATGGGCTAGGTCCCACACTTCAACCTGATTCTGACCTAAATAATAATTAGGCATTGAACAAAACTTCAGCTAATATTTGTGCCTAAAAAAATAGATCCGAATATGAAATTTTTGCAGGGTTGGCTTGTTGGATTAAGCAGGTTGCCTGGTCCATATACAGGTTTACTTGTTGCATGTAAAAGAAGCTTAATATCAGAGTGGAGGACAGTAATTGAGATTGATGGTTGTCACTTGAAAGGAAAAGTTAAGGATTAAATGCTATGTGCCATTGTCAAGGATGTAAATGATAATATTTATCTGATTGCATATGCTGTTGTGGAAATTAAGAATAAAGAATTTTGGACATGGTTCTTAGATACATTAATTGAACATATGCTAACAATGAAGGCTAAATTAAATAGTCATGAAGTTATTTGTAACTTTTTAGCAAGTAGTGTGAGGAAAGATAAATCATGGGATATTGATATATAACAAAATGGATGATTTCAAATAATATTAATTAGGTGTTAATTCAAATATATTAAAAAAATAATTCATTAATTAAATTTTGGATCAAATTTTCACATTAAGAGAAGATGTAAGGCAAAAGTGCAGGAAAAATATTCCCACAGATTGACACCTATAAAAAAAAGTAGAGTTGGACAAAAAATTTCTATTTTAATAATGAGATATCGATATCGATTTGATATAATAGTTAAATAATGTATTTTGAATATAATTGATTACTAATATTTGTTTTGAAAAAATTGATTACATATAATTTATTTTATGTTCATTAACATTATTTGATAACTAATTATATAAAATTCATTCTTGTTTAAATAAAGTAGAGAAAAATATTTTTTAATATTTAATGATTGAAATGTACAAGAGGTTTGTTGCATTAAAATTATTTTTTATCCTTAAAATAAGGATGATGAAGATCAAAGTGAGAATAATTTAGGTACAAGTCTCAATACTATTTTATTTATAATCGTGGTTAAAATAAAAGTTACTTTACTGGTTTCTACAATAATTGGAAGCTTTGTCTATCATTGACAAATAAAATATTCGAAAAGTGAGGGTCATATCTTTAAATAATTAATTCTTAGAACTATAATTATTATTGAGCATTAATCCTTGTATCAAAGCAACACTTAATGCATTATTAAAACAATTACCATAATTGTTGACATAGTAAAAACAAGTTTTTTTGATTGGATAGAATGAGATAACAATAATTCAAAAGTTTGTTTGATTAGTACTGTGGAATGAGAATGCTCGTTCCATCATTAGAGTAATGTAATGGCTATTTCGTCGCCTATGAAATGATATTTTTAATACTTTTATTATAAAAGTATTTTAATAATAGAATTTAAAATAATATATTTTATAATTAAAATAAATATTATTTATTATCCAAATTATTTAATTAAAATAAAAATAAATGAATTAGGGTTTATTATGCTTTTATTTAATGGTGACAAATTGTCCAAAATTTGGGGATTCTTAGGGGAATAGGCGATTGCCCTATGGGACATGGGGATGGGGATGGAGTAAAAGTTTGTCTCATTCCAAATTTTATGGATGGGGTAAAAATCATAGTCCATGTCCTATCGCACCTTAACTTGTCCCAAGATTTAATAAAAAATTATTTTATTTTTATTTTGTAATAAGTAATACATTTAAAATAAGAATACTTAAGTGCTTTTGAAGTATATGCTTATAAAGTTATTTATATGCATCGAATATCATAGATAATTACATGATGGATGAACATCTTAATTTAAAATAAAGAATTTAAAATTATTATTGATTATATGTGAATTTGCAATTTAATTTACATGTGTTTGAGATTATTTAGTGATTACATATGAATTTGTGGCATTGAATTTTAATATTTGCATTTTTCTCATTTTTTATATTTTTTATCATTCTCTGAAGTCTTCATAGAGCTTTTCTACCTCATGGGATAAGACAATGGGGTAGTTTTTATCTTTAACAATAGGCCATGGGGTAAGAGAAAGTTAGTTTATCCCTCCCTACCCTATCTCCATTCCTACTTTTATTATATAATAAATTTGTTAATTATAGTTTTGATAATAGAATTTTAAATATGACTTTTTATTATTTTTCTTAAACTATATTTTGAGAAAAATACAAGGACATCACCTGATATAAATGAAAAATACATTTACCTCCCCTCTAATTTGAATGTCGACAAATGACCTCCCTTCTAGCTATGAAACATGCTACATGTAAACTTATATGAAAACTTTCTATTAGATTACCATTAAAATAGCCATTCCCTTTGGTCACTGGTGTTATTTGACTATTTAATACCAAAAACATCTCTTATATGATTTAAAATTTTCTTTTCCCTTGAAAATAAGTCTAGCATGTTTATTATCAAAAAAAGGTGTTTGAGAACAAAATTTTTCATTACAATGATAATTTTGTCATCATAAACAAAAAATGGCTCATAACAAAAATATATATTTTTATTATATAAGAAAAAGAGTTAAGCTCACACCATAGAAATAAATCTCCAAAATTGTGTTTATTTTTGAGAAATTAACTAAAAATACAAGTGTTATAAGCCAAAAGAAATCACAAGTGTTATAAAATTGAGAAAGATATGGAATACAAGAAGTTATAATAAAGAGAACATAGAAGAGGAATATAATTATTTCTTTCTTTTTATTTCTTATCACACAATATACAAGGACACACGAGCTTTATTTATAGGTTTAAAATCATAAGAACAATCACATAACCAAATGCTATAACAATAAGTATGGTAGTAGAGTATTAAGAGAAGGTTATGAGGGAATGTACCAGGAAGGAAAAGTGAACCATCTATTATTCAATGGATTCATAACAAAGTGAACCATTGAATGGATTCATGACAAGGTGAACTATCCATTATTTAATGAATTTATAACACTCCCTTTGTTGAATGTTTATCTTTCTTTAGTCAAACTACTTCATTAAAAACCTTGGTAGGAAGAACCTAAAGGGACAAAAACCTTGGCAAAAGAAAAAATTGCTACGCATGTTTATTCCCCCTCATATTAACAAAGATTTTCAAAATGACATAGGTAAATAATGTATCTTAGTTGCTAAAGAATTTTAGTAGGCAATGATTTGGTGAAGAGATCTGCTAGATAATATTTATAATACTTCACTTTGAATATTCATTTTGTAAAGAATATTCTTTGTGATATGCTATAAGAACCTTATTAAAAACCTTTCTAAGAGGAAATCAGAGGGACAAAAACCTTGCAAAGGAAAAGAGTACAGTACATGTTTACTCCCTTCATGAAAATATCACTTGGGACCTTTGAGCTAACATATTCCAATATTATGAATTAACTTTTCAAACGTTGTGGTAGGAAATAAATAGCTAGCTTGAAATTGAGTCTTATGTGGATTGGATAAAAATCTTACATTTGCATAACCAATTAATTCTGATCTAGACTTATATGAATAAAATAATCTCATATCACTTATTCTTTGATGATAATGAAATATTCTTCCACTCCTATGCCTTCTATTTTAAGAAGATTTATATCTTACTAGTAGACATACCAAGAAAGCTAAATCCAAATTTGTATTATAAGCAAGATACATTAGGGCACGAATTATATTAAGATACGATACTTCAAGACTAAGAAGTTCTTTATTATTATTAGGATGTTAGAAAAGCATTCTTATTAGAATTAACTGATCGAACAACAATTAGGGTACTCAATGAATGTAATTTATCTAAATTTGATTGATGGACAAATATTCCATCATTTAAATGTCTGATATATAGGGCAAGACAAAAATTTCATATTTCCAAGATTTTTCATTTTAAACTCCATTTTCAAATATTATACTATATTTGGAAACTCTTTATGGAGTTTTAATAATGTTCAAATCATTATATATAAGAATTATAGTAAATTCATATATTTAGATTTCTTTATAAAAACATAAAGACAGATAAGATCTTTTTTATATCATTCTTTTAATGAATATTTACTTAGACGATTGTAGCACACTCATCCAGATTGCTTTAATTCATACATGGATCATTATAATTTGATTAAATATATTTCTCGAGTACTAAAAAAATACACTACATAGAGGTGGTTCATACTTGTTTTTGAAGATGGTTTAAACCATCTTTAGTGTCCTTAGTGATGATTCCATTAACCACCACAAAAGTGGCTACCTTATTGCTCTTGGTGGTGGTTTAGAGTAACCACTAGAATGTCAACCTTGACTATTATTTATTAGCGGTTAACTTAGGGACATTTAAACAACCTTTATCATTTTTTTTCCAATTTTTTTTCATAAAGTCATGGAGGCGGTTTAGAACCTCCTCTATATTTTTTTTCAATTTTTTTTTTGAAAATATTGAGATGGTTTTAAACCATCTCTAAATATCTTTTAATTTTTTTTTAAATATGAAGACAATTTGAACCAACCATGCAAGTTTCCAAAAGTTTTTTTTTTAAAAAAAATTAGAGCTATTTTGCACTACCCTAAATATTTTTCTTTTATTTTTTTAAATTTTTTGTCATATTTTTGCATCTCAAGTTACCCATATTTCTTTTTATGTAAACTAGCACTTAGACCAATATAATTATAACTAAACCAATACAAACAAATTGATATAATAAATTAGAAGTACATTTCATTAAATGTAAAAAAATTGAAATGTAGATTGCCTTATATATATCATTAATTTAAAACTAAATATTTCAAGATTCTTAAGGTCATAAAATTATCTTATATATATATATTTGCATATATATGCCAAAAAGCCAACAAGATAGTAATTTAAAATGATTAGTAACAATCTGTGGCATTTTTATATTTATTGTTCCTTCCTAGAGATCTTCTTACTTTCATGGGTGAATTTTGATCTTAAGATTGTAGAGTAACTTGAATTTCATCCTATAAAAAACATAAAAGATTAAAGCATCATTCATGGATTTACAATTTGAATTAAATTATGCAGTATTTGAATTAAAATATTTGGATTAAATCATGACAAAAAATAAATAAATAAAAGCATTTGCAGTAATATAGATTTTCGTTTAAGTAAGTTTATAATAATTAACTTTCCTGTTGGACATTTTTGACAAAGAATACGAAAGTGTCAGCTAAACTACTTTCCTATTGTGTAGCATTTTTCATGATTGTATTCCTAATTAAACAAGTGGCCAATTGTTGATGGTGAAATCTAGTCAACCGAAGAGTTCAAAAACCCCAAAACTATAATCTGGGCGTGTGTGAGAGAGAGTAAGATGGAGAGGAAGAATGGGGGACTCTAGGAGTTTTTTTAATGTGGTTTGCCTAAAGTCCATTGACCCTTTATGTCCATGGTTATTTTTATTTCTCTGTATAATTTAGTAGAGTTACAATATGTTGATTGTGTGATCTCTCTATGTTTCACAGAATAATCATCTTAGTGGGTTTTCTCTCCTCTATTTTCCAGAAAGTCTCCCTTGTATAATGATCTCAACCCCTATTTATAATGGCTAGGGTGTTACAATTTGAATGCAAATCAGTAACTGAAAATAAACAATTAATTTAAAATCCTGCAAGTTAATTGTTGTAAGTTAATCTTTTCTCAGGTTTAACCATAGTGAGCTTCTGCCAAGGGAAATGTGCCTTGACCTAGTAGCTAGAGCTCATCTTCGACAAGCTGGAGCTACTATTTTGACCCTTAACCTGTGATCTAAGTTTGTAGCTTGTGCCTAGTAACCTAACACCTTTGTCTAGTGACCTTCATCATAGTTGAGCTAGATCTTTACCAGGTGGACTCGTCTGTTGGGTTTTTGCTAGCCCATTTGCATGGTCCTAAAAATATTCATAACATTAGCCCTACAACTCTTGGTGGGCTCCACAGACTGGGAGCTATAGTTTACTGGCAAAAGCCTACAATTTCAATCTACAATGCTGTCATTTAGACGTTTGTCTTATTGTCTTGTTAGGCCATTTATTTAATGCGCATTTTTCATAGCCGTTGGCATGTTGGCCTTATTATTTGGTAGACCATTAGATAGAGGTCAATTGATCAGTCTCTAGATCAAATGGTGATGCCATTCAGTCTATATAAGGTGAGAAAAACCTTTTTTTTCCCTATTTCTCAAAATGACCTAATGACTACATTGATCAAGATCCCTATGTTTTTGATGATCTGGGTCTTTGGTGTGGTGTTTCATAGTGTGTATGGCCTGCTACATAGGAAGTTCCCATGGGTAATTCCTCTCTAAGGATCTTAGGAAGTTTTGTACAAATCCTAGATTATTCCTTCACGGTGATGCTGGTAAGTTTAGTTCTTTCACTTTGGTTCTTTTGCTTCTTTACAAGGTATCTAAACCATTTGATTTTTCAGAGTGCACTGGGGGCAATAAATCTTGGGTGGATATGAAGAGGCTTGAGAGTAGCCTAACCAAAGACCAAATGATAGGCAACTTGCTTGCCTCATATGTACATTCTTTAGCTCATTGAGGTTCAGCTCCTTTGAAGCTAGCCTTCTTTTTAGGACATGATAACTATAGGCTTTTTTGAATTTGTATTTTTGAACCTTTATATGTACATTCACCTCATTGAGCAAGGTTTTTTAATGAATTTTTCATATTTCCTTGCTTCTCTGAGTGTGTCATGTTGGATATTTTATATATCATAGAAGATAACATGTAGGTTGACATGAATAAACTCCTGTAAATCATAGCTTAATAAACATTAGAAAGGTTAAATGCCTAGTTGATCACATTAATGCTTCTCAACTTGCAAACCATGACCTTATAAATGTGTCAATTTGAATGCCCAGTAGGTTGCATGAAAGCTATGCCTTAGCAAGCACAAGTGGAGTGCTTAGGTAAGTTGCATGAGAGTTGGTAATTTGATTGCCTGGTAGGTCACACGTCAGCTGGCAATCTGGTTGCCCAGGTAGGTCATGCTATAGCAATCGGGTTGTTTAGTTGGTCACGCCATAGCAATCATGCTGCTCAGTAGGTTACACTACAATAATTGTGTTGCTTAGTGGGTCACGCCACAGCAATTGTGTTGCTCAGTGGGTCACACCACAGCAATTGGGCTACTTAGTGGGTTGTACCATAGCAATCGTATTACTTAGTAGGTCACACCATAACAATCATGTTGCTCAGTGGGTCGTATGAAAGCTGTACCTCAGTTAGCACGAATTAGTAGGGTGAGTGCTCACTACCAAATTAGTAAGGTGAAGACTCGCTACCAAATTAGTAAGGCAAGGGCTCGCTACTGAATTAGTAGGGTGACGACTTACTATCGAATTAGTGGGGTAACGGCTCGCTACCAAATTAGTGGAAAGCTCGCTACCGAATTAGTGGGCTAAGAACTGATGTCTAGCATTCCAAGCTCAGGGGACTTCAACTCCATTTGTATTTGTCAAGTGATATACTCTGTTTCCCAAGTCTTCCTTGAAGATGTAACGACCCTTCCAGTTCAGACCTAGTGTCCCATTACTGGCCTTGTTAGCTCTAGGAAAAATGAGGCGTAGTACGAGATCACCAAATTTTTAGTCTAAACTCGGACCTTTCCATATAATATTTTGTTAAAATCTTATTCAATACACAGTCATGAAAATTTAAGGGAAAACTTAGGTGCTTTTACTAACTTCTGAATAATGCTATAGGATCATATGGTGTTTATAGAAAATGCTTGCTTTTGCTTAGGACCTTATTGTGATTACTGAGGTCACTATCTTGTAGGCCACACCCATAGTCTTTTAAGTGACTTTTTTTTTATTAGATCCTCAGTCGCATCTTTGAGTGTCTGGTAATTTGAAGTATTGTGCCCGACCTCATTGTGATAAGTAGAAAGCTTGTCTGTCTCTGTACCTATAGGGAATCCTTATAGAGTTGGGCTTCCCGAAGTCCTCCCTATCCTTCTCTATTGTAAATATCCTATCCCGAGTGTCTGATAGGATGCTGTAATTGTCATGGTGACCTAGATGTTGAGATTACTCACTTTTGGCCTTTTTTATAGCTTGATTATTAGAGTTGTCCTTTTAACTCTCTTTGCCATTGCTCCTTTTTTTACTCTGGTCAGAGCTGCTCACCTCATCCTTCTGATCGAACTTCTTTAGGCCAAAGGCCTCCTCCCACTTGATTTCTTTGGTAGCTTATTTATAGAACTCAACAAGGTCCCTTACTAGAGACTTACATATACTTTTATATAGTTTACCATCCTTGCGAAGTCCTACCGAGATTGCTGTTAGGATGCTTTCATATGGGGGACTTTCTACATTATTGACCTCATGCCTGAAATGGGTGATGTAGCCTTTCAGTGACTCATCCTTCCACTAAAAAATCATTGCGTGGTGGCAGGATGGTGTGAGCTACCTTCTTAGTGCTTTGTACTAGTTGATGAATCTCCCTTAGAATTTTTCCCAATTATTAATGCTACGAGCTAGGAGACTTCTAAACCATATTCGAGGTAGGTCTCCTAGCATGGTTAGGAAGACATGACACTTAACTAGGGACTTAGTTATCTGAAGATTCATTTGAAAATTGAATGTATCCAGGTGGTCATATGGGTCACTATCCTTATTATGTTGCGAGATCATGGGAATTTTAAATTTGCAAGGGAAAGGCTCTATCTCAATCTCTTTAATGAATGGTGTCCTCTCCTCATAATGATCTTGACTATCCAGAGCCTGAGGGTGCTCATCTAACTATTTTACCCTCTTAAGTAGCTCTTCTATCACTAGATCTTGTGTCTCAAATCTTCGACTAGAAGTTTACTAGCTTCTTTTGCCTCCTAGTCATGGGAGTAGTGACCTAAAGTGTGCTCCCAGCTAGTCTTATTTGAGCTTTCCACTTGGCACGAAACCTTATATTGTTGATTATCATCCTCATGTGCTCGTTGGTTCTCTGATCTTGTCCACGAGTTAAAGGGGTGAACTGAATCATCGCGCTAAAGGACACTTTCAAGTGCAGTGACCTCAATTTGCATTCACATGCCCTGGCTTGTGCTTGTGTTAGTGCTCTAACCACCTCAACCAACTCTTTTATTATGTTCTCAAGCGTTTGTTGATGTTGGTGCCATGTTTGTACTTCATCAGTCCCAGGAACAATAATAACAGGCTGGCAGTGAGCCATTGGGGGCAAATTGATGGTGACACCAATTGTAGGAATGACGAATGTGCCTACCATAGGAAGAATTGGTTCCTGCTATTGATTTACATGACATTTCGACTGGTCAACAGGAGTGTCTGAACTATTGGTGATTCTTCCTCTAGCCGCAATCAATCGAAAAATCAACTAGAACATAGTTTAAGGTCCTTCTTCTAGCAGTAAAATATTGACGGTGAAATCCAGTCAACCAAAAAGTTTAGAAATCCCAAAACTACAATCTGGGAGTGTGAGAGAGAGAGTAAGATGGAGAGGAAAAACAGGGGGACACCAGGAGTTTTTTAACATAGTTCAACTAAAGTCCATTAACCCTTATGTCTACAGTTATTTTTATTTCTTTATATAATTTGGCAGAGTTACAGTATGTTGATTGTGTGATCTTTCTATATTTCACAGAGTAATTGTCTCAGTGGGTTTTCTCTCCTCTATTTTCTAGAGTCCTCCCCTGTACAATGATTTTAACTCTTATTTATAATAGCTGGGATATTACAACTTGAATACAAATTAGTAACTAAAATAAACAAGTAATTTACAATCCTACAAGTTGATACCCATAAGTTGATCTTTTCTCAGGTTTAACCATAGTAAGCTTTTGGCTAGGGAAGTGTATCTCGACCTATAGGCCAAAGCTCATCTTTGATGAGTTGAAGCTACTATTTTGATCCTCGACCTGTGATCTAAGTTAGTAGCTCATGCTTGGTGACCTAACCCCTTAGTTTAGCGACCTCTATCTTAGTTGAGCTGGATCTTTACCAGCTGGACTCATCTATTGGGCTTTTGCTAGCTCATTTGTATGGTCCTAAAAATACTCACAACACTAATGAAAGTGTTGAACATTTTTGACAAAAAATAGCTTCTATGGAACAAAATGACATTGGTCCATTCTTTTCAAAAAGCAAGAAGCCTAACAAGAGGAATACTATGTAGCCTGCAAAGTAAGAAAGGACTAGATTCCTCTCACAACTAAAGAGGTAGAAAAAAAAGACCTCACACTAGACCAGAAGCTATAAGACTAAAACTGATGCTAACAACATGTGGAAAAGACACATCATAAGCTAAAACAAATAAACGAAAAGGACCTAAAACATATATCACAAGTCATAAACCTCATAGATTCTACAAATGGTACTTGAAAGAAATTTTAAGAACAAAAATCTATATAATTTGTATAATTTAAGTTAGTTTGTATAATTTGAATTTGAATTTTTATTTATGTCTCTTTAAGTTAGTTTATGGAAATTAAAAGCATCTTTATATGGAAAATTAGATATGGAAAGTGCCGTGTAATCTATATGGCCAGCGAAAAAGCGGTGTGCATTGTGTAAGAGGACAAAGGATGAAGCTATTCTTAATTTGTCTAACATAACATCATAGGGGTCAGAATTCATATGATAAAGTTAGATAATAATAATTCATATAATAAAGCTGTAATGAGGAAGCTTAAGATGAATTTCAACCATATCCTATCACCTAAAAAAGTATCAAAGTATAATATCATTCATGAAAATCTAACAAAAGAAAATTATCTTTTATATTCCAATCATAGTTGTTGGTGCTAAAAAGATAAAGATTTTGCCCTTTTTACAAATGTAAAATATGTATACTCTTTTGAATTAGATTGGATTCTTTTTGATTTGTAAAGTGGAAGTCTTTAAAGAAAATTATCTTTGGAAGCTTATTGAATAATCAAGAACTTAATTGAAATTACTAATTAGATTTGATATTGAATATCAGAATCAATTAGGCAATTAAAATAGATTATATAAAAGTGTAACAAAATGGTTATAGCAATTAATTCAAAAACAATTAATTATAGTTTAATCAAAATAACAAAAATAAAATAATATTACAGAATATAAATTCAGAAAGATGAATTATGTGCAGAAATAATAAAGAACTTAGGATTTTTAAAATAATTTAAATTCAAATAAAATCATAGATAAAATATATATCCATTGGATTAATCCTTAACCAAATAACCATTTTTATTAATAATCACAGGAATTAACTAGGCACCTGTACGCCAGTTTATGACACAAGACTTTCTAGGCCTCTTGCTAACCTATTATACCACAAGATTTGACTGGGCTCTTGCCAACTTAGAACACAAGGTTTAGCTAGGCTCTTGCTAAACTAGATACAATAATTCTTTTATCTGATATAGACTATGATTACCTTTATAACCTAGAGACATTCCAAGAATTCTTTATAATCTTTAACTAGCTATGATTAACCTCACAACTAAATAAGATGCAAAGGGAAGATCAACCTTTTCTTCATATCTCAGATTTTGATCAACCTAAAAATATGAAACAGAAAACAAAAAATTAGGTAAAATAAATACAATAAGAAAATTAAGATGAATATCTTAATTATCTAGCTGTGTAATCTTTAAAGATTTGATCCATGATTCTCAATCAAATATAATTTGAAGAGTTAGAATTAGATCAATTGAAGCTCAAGTTTTTCTTTCTGTTCTTGCACTTAAGATATAAGAAACTAATATGAGAACTGTATTCTGTTGAAATGAGGTGAAGGCTATTTATAGTTGTTATAAATGACTTTTGAAAAATAACTAGCTTTTCAACCTTAAAACGATTCATAGCGGTTATCAACTAATGAATTAATTTATGAATTGATTTGCTTATGAAGATCATAAAGAAGTTCATGATCGAATCGATGCATGAATCGATTTAGCTTGTTATGTAAAAAGATCATAAATCGATTGCCTAATCAGTTTAGTATATTTTCCAATGTAAAACATTTTTATTGCCTAATCAATTTAAGTAAATTTCACAAGTTTTCCACTATGAATCAATTCACGAATCGATTTACACAATAAAAAATAGTTTTTTTTAATAAAATTTCAACTTGTGAAGAGCCATTTGAAAATATAGTTAGAAAATATTTATTTTAAGCTTATTTCATTTGATTTATTTCTACCTCAGTTTAGCTAATTTAAAAATTTATTTGGATCAAAACTGATTAGAACACACTTACCAAAGATCCTAGAAAAATCAATAAAAATTAAGACTAGTGTTGGATCTTGATATCTTGAATATCACTTAATCAACTTGCAAATGCAAAATGAACAAACATACAAAGCACATAGTTAGATCATGACATTAATTAAAATTATTTTTCAACATCAAAACTGGAGAACATATACTAGCAAGGCTAACAATCTCCCCCTTTTTGATGGTGACAAACAATTTTAGATAAACATCAAAATATGGATACAATAAAAAAAATTTTAAATGAGGGTTTTTACTTTACTCCCCTTTAAGTTTTTATTCTCCTTGAGGGTTTTTATTTACTCTCCCTTAAGTTTTTATTCTCCCCTTGAGATCTGATGTGTATTTATTTTACTCTGCAAGCACACGGTGTAGCTGTAGTAGAGACCGGTGAATATGGATCGAATCCCATAGAGATCTCATTTTCAACTACCAGATGTTTGCAATATAGGATGCCTAAATCAAATAAGAACAGTAAAAAAAAGAAAGATCTAATGTAAAAGTAGCAGGCAACTAATTAAGCAAAGTATAATAATAAAAGCCTAGCATTAAGTTTCACCATAATTATGTTCTTTAATAATTAACTGAGTTATTTCTTATTATGATTACTTAATTTATTTGAGTATGGTTTTGCCTAAATTAATTAATAGCCTCTTTCAAGGTCTAATAATAGTACCTAAATTAACCTAATTACCTACTTTTGTGGAAT